>CAVNYN010238895.1:0-59482 GCA_963692815.1 Nyctanthes arbor-tristis | reverse complement strand
CTTGCTGCGTCCTCTTCCTCACTGCACTTGGTCCCTCCATCAACGGGATCAATGGCGCCTTCACACCCGGCATCCATCCAGCCGGCTCGCATGCCGTCCCCTCAACGGCATCTTGATGGTCCATCCCCTCAATGGCCTCCTTGACGAGCGCCGCATCTCCGACGACCCTCACTGTGTGCGCTGTGCCAGCAACGACCCTCTCCACTCGAGATCGGATCCCCAACGACCCTCACCGCGTGCGCCGTCAAGAGATGCAGCGCGCGTCAAGGAGGCCATTGAGGGAATGGCCCATCAAGACTCCGTTGAGGGAACGGTGGGCGCGCTGAAGGCCGCTGATGGAACGGCACGCGTGGAGAGGGTCGATGTCGGAACGGCGAACGCGGTGAGGGTAATTGGGGAAACGGCACGTGTGGAGAGGGTCGTTGCGGGCACGGCGCACGTGGTGAGGGCCGTTGGAGATCGGAGCGCGTCAAGGAGGTCATTGAGGGGATGGCCCAGGAGGATGCCGTTGAGGGGACGGCATGTGAGCCGACTGGACGGATGCCGGGTGTGAAGGCGCCATTGATCCGATCTATGGAGGGACCAAGTGCAGCGAAGAGGAGGACGAGGCAAGTCAAGGGGATGAGCCAAGTCGAGGTCGCGTACTTGGGGACGATGGAGCTCGTCAGGGGACTGAGTTCTCGTCAAGCGCTGGAAGATGCACGGCGACGAGGGCATCGCCGAAATGGGCGGGGGAGAGTGTCACGCCCCGCTTGTGACACATCGGGCGAAGCTGCTCGTGGGCTAGGCCGAGGCACACGAGGGGTGCACGAGAGGGCCGAGATGGGAGCACATGGGCAAGGCCGAAGAGGGCGCCGACGTAGAAGGCGTGCACAAGAGGGAACGTGCGCGCATGGCCGAGAGGGTCGGCCACCAGAACGGCAGCACGCGGACATGACCGAGGCGCACAGGAGGTGCGGGAAGGCATGGATGATGGCACGCGGGCATGGCCGAGCGAAGACCGGGGGACCGGTGCCGCACGACAGGGGACGTGCGGGCAGGGCCGTGAGGGACGGCCACGAGGACGGCAGACCCGTAAGGACGCGGAAGGATCCGGAAGGCTCAAGGACGTGCTAGACGGGGTGCGTTCCGGAAGGATCCGGGGCCGAGCGTTGCGGGAAGCTTCTAGAATGGTGCGGGACGCGTTGAGACGGGTCGGCATTCTAGGAGGATCCGAGGCTGGCCGGAAGGTTCCGGAAGGGACCGGAGAAGACCAGAACGTTGGGAAACGTTCTGGAAGGACGAAGGCCAGAACGTTGCGGAACGTTCTGGAACGTGGCAGAACCAGCCAGAACGTTCTGGAACGCTGTGGAAGCCGGCAGGCCAGACCGGGCTGTTCTAGTCGGGTCTAGAACGTTCCGGCCATGTGTGGATATTTGTAAATAATTATAGATATTTGTAGAGGGTTCTAGAGGGTCGATCCTAGCCGTTGGATCGAAACGATCTCAGCCGTCCGTTGAGGAGGTGAGATCTATAAATAGGGGCAAGGGGCCTCATTTGTAACCAAGAGGAAGAAAGAAGAAGAAGTGGAAGCAAGCCTTGGGGCCTTAGAGTGAGTCTAAGTGTATAGTCCAACCGTTGTAACGTCGTTCTCAATTGTAAATAGAACGATTAGCGTTCCTAGCTAACGTCGGGTGCAATCTTGCCTAGTGTGAGTCGGTTGTCGAGTGGAGGGAAAGGCTGACTTAGCGTTGGTTTCAAGGGTCTAACGAGGGACGACGCTAAGGCCGCGCGCTACTTTCGTGTGCCGACGAAAAGTGCGTGACAGGGATTTGTTCTCGATTGGCCCTCACAACAAGCCCAAGTTCGTTGCTAACGAGGGAGAGGAGTAGTTCTGTTTATCTTTTATGAATAATCAAATTTATACAACTTTTACTACCAAGTTTCCAGTTCATCGTTTTCAAATTATTCTCAAATTAGCTGCACGTGATCTACACTTTTTTTACTATTCCTTTTTAATTGCTTCTAATTCCTCCTACAACATCAATATTTCTTGCAATTATTGCGCCCCTCATGACAGGACACAGAATTTGGTGGATTTTATTAGATTTATTTATGAATTCTCATGAATTTTAAATAAAATTCCACGGAATCCTTTCAAATTCTAATGGAGTTTTATTCAATGATTTAATGGATCTAAATAGATTTTTTTAGTGAAATTTGTTGAATTTAAGTAATTTAACAGGTTAAAAATTTCATATCATTTTAAACATCCTCAATGAAAAACATGAACTAATAGAGAAAAATAATTCAAATACGAACTAACAATGAAAAAAATACATAATCTACTTTTACATCTTATATCTTATTCAAATAATCATTTATATAATTATTATTTAAGAATTTACTCAGAATTTACTCGTATCATGTTAATATTTCAATTTAAAGTTTGAGCAACATTTTTTATTTTATTCTCTTTTACTTAATTTTTTATTATTCATTTCTTTTTATACAAGTTAAACGTGAGCTTGAGAAGAGATTAATAAAAATATTAATATAATTTCTTACTTGATCATATAAAAAAAAAGCAAAAAATATTCAAATCATACGGTTAAACAATATATAAAAATATACAACCTTGATTTTTTCCTTCTAAAAAAGTATTCATAGTTTTTTTTTTTTTTTTTTTAACTGATGAACGAATATTGTTAAATTATATAGAACCTCGTAACTAATTTTTTTAAATATTTTATAGTTATAACTTTTTAATTAATCTCTATTTCATCATCGCGCGCAGGGCACTGATATTCTTATATTTATTGTATTGTTAGTTCTATTTTTCTTTTTCTTTTTCTTTTTCTTTTTTTTTTTTTTTTTTGGGAAGGCAATTCCAATTGATTCCCGACGACCAACCCTATATCTTCACCAATTATAATTCATTCGCAACAATTTCATCTTCACGTCTTAATAATGTCTTAATAAAACCAAGGCGCCATGAGAGGATATTTAAAAAGGAAAAATTAACTTGTGAAAGGTAGAGATGGAGGTTGAGTTTAGGATGAATTAGACTTTCACCCGTATATTGTATGAGAAGATATCTTATCAAATTATCTACATAAATATCAATACTTAGTTTTAATGAATTATGATAAATAATAAGTAAAAATAAATTTTCGTTTCCATTAACTGATGACGTCATGTTTTGTCAATTTCCACATGTTTTCCCTTACCATAGAATTTAAAATTCCATTTCCCACTTCCCAAAGAAACCATAAAGATTGAAGGTCCGTTTGGCACCCGTTATAAGCAAGAAGTGTTATAATTGGTCATAATTATGCAATGACTAGTGGGCCCATTTTTGGAATAAGAATTATAATAGTCTGTTGAAAAAGCTGCTCGCCATTTTCTTCCCCCTTTTTTTTGTTTTGGTTTTTGAAGGTAGGTCCCAAACGGACCCTAAAGAAGGAAAATTGTAGCTTTTTTCAAATGCGTGTCAGAAGAAAAATTGCGTGTCAGAAGAAAAATTGAAGCTTTTGTTAGGAATAACTAGGGTTTGTTATAATAACTCTGTTTATGACAAATCTCAAACGGACCTTGAATTTTTTTCTATATGTATATTCTATATATATTTTTAAATCAAGAGTAGTCAAAAACAAGTTTTCCCACCCAAATTGCTGACGTCATGCTGATGTCATATTTAATTTTTTATTTTTTAAATTCTTTTCTATTTTGAAATGACTAATTTGCACAATTTAACCCTGCTATTTCATCCTATTGTCCAATTTAATCATAACCTTTTAAACTTAACAATTTCAACCTCAAATCTCACACTTTTTAAGTGATCTAACATTTTTAACTTAAAAAAGGCAATAATACACTCCAATTGTCATTAACCTAAAATCTATATAATATATTAATCAAAATCAAGTGTAGTTTCTACTTTAATTCTCGCCTTTGACTGGTGTTGTAAGCTAACTGATGACATCATATTTTGCATATTTCCCCATGTTTTCCCCTACTATAGAATTTAAAATTCCATTTCCCACTTTCCAAAGACACTCATAAAGATTGAATTTATATATATATATATATCTAAATTAAGAGTAGTCTAAGCAAGTTTTCCTCCCAAATCGTTGAAGTCATATTTTATTTTTTATTATTTTATTCTTTTTTATTTTGAAATGGCTAAATAGCTACTTTGTACGATTTAACCCTGACATTTCTTTCTATTGTACAACTTAATCCTAATCTTTCAAACATGACGATTTTAACCTCAAATCTCACATTTTTTATGTGATCTAATTTTTTTACTTAAAAAAGATAATAATATTCTTCAATTCTCATTAACTTAAAATATATATTATATTATATTATATTATATATTAATCTAAATCAAGTGTAGTTTTTACCTTATTTTTCACTTTTAATTGACTTTGTAAGCTAACCGATGACGTCATATTTTGTCTATTTTCTCATGTTTTCCCCTACTATGGCATTTAAAATTCCATTTCCCAAAAAAAACTCATAAAGATTAAATTTTTTCTATGAGTTTGATATTTTCTCATGTACAAATGTTTCTCATTTATTTTTCAAATTCCTATTATTATATTTTTTAATGTTATTCATCTTTTATATTTTCAACTAATATATAAATATTTTCCATTTATTTTTCAAATTCATATTGTTATATTTTTTAACATTATTCTTCCTGTGTATTGCACGAGTGCTATACTAGTGTACAGTAAATTGAAAGCAATTAACTCAATCTAACATCATATGATATGACATCATATTGTGTCATATAACCATACTGCGTATATCAGAGCACACCACATGAATTATGATAACAATACTTAGTTGACAAACGACGATAATTAACAGTGGGTGATGGCAGGGATAAATTCCACTAAAATTGTAAAGGTGGGGATGGAATTGCCAAAAAAATAGAAGGTATGGACGATTTGAGCAAAAGAATTGAAAGGTAGGAACATTTTGTGCCAATTACCCAAGATTAATTAATCGCAAACAATAAATATAAATAAGTCACAGTTTGATAACATCTAATGAAATTGATAACTATAATAAAAAATTTTATTTTGCCTATACGCATGCATGTTATTATGCATGCGTGTATATGTGTCAAACATCTAGGCTACAAGTACCTCACAGTTGTAGTCTAGATGCATATCATCTGTTACAGTATGCATAATAACATGCATGCGTGGGCAAAATAAAATTATCCAACTATTAATATCTATACCAAAAAAATAAAAAACGAATTTAAGGAATAAAACCGAATGAGGACTTTTTATTATCAACTCGATTTCCACCTGTGCGTTACACGGGCAGAGCTTTAAAGGAATTTCATACATAAAATATAACACAATTGTATTTGTCAGGTTTAATGATATAATGAAATTAAAAAACACAACCTGGAGTTAATTGCCTGACATGACACCGTACTTTTAAAATGTTATCTCAAATACCATTGTACTTTAAAACTTACCCGAAAAGCCACTGTACTTCCAAAAAGTTATCTCAAATTCCACTGTACTTTAAAACTCACCCGATATACCACTGAACTTGTGAAAATGTTATCTCGTTTGCTACCTACATTAAAAAATGTAACTGATTTAATGATATGGCTAATAGAATTTACCATGTGGCATCTTAACTTTTATTTTTTTAATCAAGTGTTGATCGAGTAGCAAATAAGATAAATTTTTTACATGTTTAGTGGTATATGAGGAAAGTTTTATAAAAATTTATAAAGTTTTAATGTCATTGTACTTTATAAAACTTTCATCATATGCCACTAAACTCATAAAAATATTATCTCATTTGCCACTCCGAAAATATCCGGTTAAAAACATTACAGTAAAGATACTACGTCGTAAATTTCGTTAGTCATGTCATTAAGTCCGTTACATTTTTAACGGGAGTGACAAATGTGATAACACTTTCACAAGTTCAGTAACATATTATATGAGTTTTAAAGTACAATGACATTTGAGATAACTTTAGTACAGTGACATTTCAGATAAGTTTTAAAGTACAATGACATTTGAGATAACTTTTTGAAAATATAGTGACATTTTAGGTAATTAACTCCACAACCTGCATGAAATTAATGTGCATCCTACGTTTACAAGTAGCATGCAATCAATTCTTTATTTTGATGACATAATTTTAAATTCTTGTTATTAGTATATCGTCATCTCGTTGAACCAATAATTTTTTATTAATTCTTATTTTTTATTTCCTTTGAAGACAATAAAATCTGATAGCATAACTCTATATTAGTTTCACACCTGTGCATTTACGGACATACCATACTTCACAACAGTGTGTTTTACAAACATATTATAGTGACAAAGTAAAATACAATAGAGTAGGAGAACATAAAATTATGAAATTATACAATCGAATAATGTAAAACTGAAATCCACTAGGCAAATATGAAATTCATCTAACTAAAATATAATATGTAGATAGAGTTTTAAAATAAAAATATTAAGTTGAATGATTAAAAGGAAAAGTATAATAATAAAGAAAAGTCTAATAAGGATAATAATAATAATCATAATAATAATAATATTAAAATCTAGATTAATATATTATCTATTTTCATGTAATTCAAATTCATTACGTAAATATGAGATATACCTAACCAAAATCTAATATGTAAATAGAGTCTCAAAATTAAAATATTAAATTAAATGATTAAAAGGAAAAGTGTAATAATTGACCAATAAGTTTTTTTATTAATTCTTATTTTTTATTTCCTTTAAAGACAATAAAACCTAATGGCATAATCTATATTAGTTTCATACTCATGCGTTTCACGGACATACTAATTTTCATACCCATGCATTTCTCGGACATATTATACTGACGACATAAAATACAATGGAGAATCAGACGTGTGCTCTTCCGATCTATGCAATCGAACAAAGTAAAATTGAAATCCATTAGGCAAATATGATATATATCTAATCAAAATGTAATATATAGATAGAGTCCCAAAATAAAAGTGTTAAATTAAATGATTAAAATCATATCATCATCATATAAAAATACCATCATCATATTTTAATCTTTGTTTTTATATCATTTATATTGCAACGATTAAGTTGTAGATGATGCAAATAATTTATTTTTTAGTCTTTTTTCTCCATAGATATAAAGCCTTCAAAATATCGACTGAATTCATGTTGTTATTTCATTTGATTTAATTATTATTGTGACTATTTATTTTTTTTTGCAATTTATGTAATGAATTTTTTTATATGCCTATACAACGTACGGGTTGAATACTAATTGATCAATTTTTTTATTTGATGAAGATAGTAATGAATTTTAGCGAAATTTTATAAACAAAGAGAGAAGAAATTTATAGGAAGAAAATGAACAACAAAAAAAAAATAAAAAAACTTAACCCCTCCATTGTGATTATCTGATCTTATTTTTCTTTTTAGGATGTCTCACATATATAGTCCTCTTTACATTAAAAAGTCTAACTTATATTTCTTTACAAATATATCTCTATTTAACATTTTAATTATAACTATCAATTTTGAGTTTTAATAATAGAAAGGATACGTTGAGAGAGTGCTTTTTCATGAGTATGAAAAATTTTATTGAATGAGTATCGAGTGAATACGGGTATGTACACGCCCGATACATATTATTAGACTGTTAACTAGTAATATTAAATAAGTTAGATGATTTAAAAATAAAATATAGTAAATCATTAATTGAGTACATAAGCAGATAACTATTAATATAGTATTTATTATCTAATGTGTATTTGTCGAATATTTTATTATTCATTATTATTGATTTTTTTTGAAAATTAGTCTTCCCGTACAACGCACAAGTGAGAGACTAAACTTATAGTTGTAATAGTTGATTGCTATATGATTATTTATCGCTATGGAAATAAGGGGTTAGCCATACTTTAGGCGTGACGAGTCAATCATATTATAGACATATCTCCACTGGTTTATAAATTAATGGGTCAATTGTCATCTCTAATTATTTGATTACGAATTATTACAACTTTATATAGGTTGGGCGTGTGAATTTGCACGACAAGTTTGGAGGAGACCAGAATTATGAACTCAAGCATTTTACTTAGAATATTCCATGGTAAATTGTAATTTGCATATCAATTCGTAATTTTATATAACTCAACTTTTATATTGAAATTTATTTATAAAATAATGTTCACACTCACACGTTAATTTTGATATGAATGTATACTATAACTCTACCCGTAGTGAAAAAATCTAGTAAAAAGTATAATAATAATGAAAAGTAATATTGAAATTAAGATTGATAGATTATCTATTTTCATGTAATTCAAACTCATTAGGCAAATGTAAGATATATTTAACCAAAATGTAATATGTAGATAGAGTCTCAAAATAAAAATATTAAATTAAATAATTAAAAGGAAAAAATATAACAATAAGGAAAAATATAATAATTAAACCAATAATTCTTTTTATTAATTCTTATTTTTTATTTCCTTTAAAGGTAATAAAATCCGATAGCATAATCTATGTTAGTTTCACACCCGTGCATTTATAGACTACAATACTTCACACATTGACATATTATGCTGAAAAAATAAAATAAAATATAATAAGAGAACATAAAATTATGAAATTATACAATCGGACAAAGTAAAATTAAAATCCATTAGACAAATATGAAATATATCTAATCAAAATGTAATATGCAGATAAAGTTTCAAAATAAAAATATTAAATTAATATATTAATGGTATGTGTGGAAGAGCATCTATAAAAGAGAGAGAGAGAGAGAGAGAGAGAGAGAGAGAGAGAGAATACGAATATTCAGAAAAGGACTAAAAACTAAAAAATAAAAGTAATAAATATTAAAGTAACCGCACTGATTACCACAAAAACAATTAAAAGGACCAAAAAGTCCCCACTTAAAGTGTTTTTGGCAGAAAAATTATAGTCAAATTATACCGCAACACATCTTATTAATTAATATATAGATATAGATAAGACGTGTATTTGTTATTTTGTCTTTTCGGTTATTATCATTTGTTATTTTGTGTTTTTGGTTAATCATTTTTTATATTTTTTGGGAAAAGAGGGAAGAATCAAAATTGCAAGATGTGGATAAAAGATTTTTGCGAATCGAGTATCTTTCGAATATGATGCGAATCGGTGTTTTTTTTCATTTATCTATTTTTATTTTTTATTTTTTAGTTTTTGCATTTACTTGGTCCTCTATGTGGGGCGAAAGGGGAATATACAGTTTAATGGAAAGAAATGGTACCTTATACAAGGTTAATACTAGTAGAATCCCACATTGGTATCGGATCCAACTTCGGAGGTGTCCCTAAAATGGAATTTGATGATTCATAATTACAAAGATCTTCAATGTGGATTTTTATTCAAATTCTCAGGTGCTTAGGATAGATTTCAATATATTTCTGATGTTGGTGGATTTCAGAGTACTTTGATGGATTTCAAAGGCATAAACATTGATGAAAAATTCTTCTACAAATCCAAACATGACCAGAAACGTTTGGATCAGGTTTTTCAATTCATGGCGAATTGGATTCAGAGTCTCGGATAGACTTGATTTGCTCCATATTTTTCTTTTTTTTAAAGAGGAATAAAAAAAAAGAAATAAAGAAATTAAAAACAAAAGAAAAAATAGAGAAAAAAAACAAATAAATAAATGGATCAACAATCAGATCATAATAGGATTACCCCAACCATCCTGGTCCTTGATTGGATCAGCCCCTCTATCGGCGGACCACATAATAGCGATTTGGTTTAATTAAGCAAATAAGGTAGTTTGAAGACCTTATTGTAAAAGCCAGGTTACCCCTCACCCGCTACAGTATGGGTGCATATTACTTCAACATATGATATTAATACTGTGGTTTGCCTAGAACAAAAAAGAAATAACGAAACTTTGTTTGCAATTAAATTGTAGACAATAACGGTGTGTAGGACGTTCTTCCAATAGGCCATCGAAGTTTGGCAGCTATATGTTACAATTCCTAAGGTGACAAGTAGGTCATAGATTTTAAATAAGAAGGGTAGACCAATGAATTTAACAAGTAATGTTGTATGTAAATATGCTTTCCAAAATTTGTAATGAACAAAACTCAAACTTTGTTGATTGTATTCTCTTCGTTACTACTGTTGCTTATGCTATTAGTCGCTGCTTGCCATGCATTGCACGGTAGAAAAACTAGCTAATGTACAAAATTCATGTAAAGGTTACGAAATTTTCCTCTAATTGGAAATTCAGGTACATAACAATGTAAGAATTAAATGGGTTGTAACTAAACTAGTTATACAAAATTAGATAAAGCTCATTTTAATACTGCTCACATGGCATGAATCTAACAAAAACAGCTCTACAAAATGTGGGGCTCCTTTTGTTAGATTCATACCACGTTAGGGTAAGGCTCATTTTTAAGGAGACTTATCCATCTTTCTAGAAAATTTCCTAGTTAATTGGGCTTTGAGCTTTAAGGATTACGAGAAAGGGGACTTTACAAACAGGAAATTAGTAAATTTACTGCAAATTACATAAGTTTTGGAAAATTTTGTTTAAAATTAAAGATGCTCAAATCATCACGTGAGTCCAAAAATCATTACAGCAATTAATATATATGGGTTGTTGTAGCTCTTTTTGTGCCATTTGAAATCTTGCCCGTCTCTCTCTTTTTATTTCTTTTTTCTCCGAGTGTTCTTTTTATATTATTTGTAATTTTTTTGTGTAAATTAATCTAACTTTTAATTTGAAAATAACACAAACAAAACTTTTTTCCGTGATTTTAATATAAATGTGATTATTAAGAAATTTATATCTGTGACCTTTAGTTACAAAATAATACAAATGTGAATTTTATATACGTGACTTTTTGATAAAAAATGGATCAATAAATACAACATATTTATAAAAATTTTTTAAGGCTTTTCTTTTTTAATATGTGATTTATTGATCAAATGAAACCTTTAAATTAAATGTGATTTTTACATGACTTTTGAATTGAACGTCACTATTTTATTTTTTGCATGTGATTTTTTAATAAAAAACTGTGATTGTTGCTTGTGACTTTTTCGCCTTTCAATTACTTGCTTTGTGAATTATTAATCATATGTGATTTTTTTTAATGAAAAGTTACTTGTTATGTGATTTTTTAGTTGTTAATAAAAAATGATTTATTATGTGACTTTTAAATTAAAAATGTAATTTTTTTATGAAATGTAACATTTGTTTTGTGACATATTATTCAAACTAGTATTTGCTCCCCTCGGTTGCACGGTCAAATTTTGCTGACAAAAAGTATAACGTAAGGAAATTAAACTGTATAAGAGTAAAGTAATGAACAAAGTAGTATTTTAATATAACAAAAATAAATATTTTGTTAATATTACTAAAAATTTTAGAAAACCTCATTATACACAACATTCGTTGTTTCATTAATTGATTTCTCATTCTTAATTCCTTATCACATCTAAGTATTTTCATATCAAAATGAGTCACAACTCTAGATATTGCTATGTGAAACTACCCATGATTGAATATTGACTTTTTAAGGAGTACTCGAAAATAGGTTAATTTTGACTCTTATTATTAGTCATAACAACTAACAATCAAAGTCTATAAATTAACATTGACTCTTATTAGTAGTTATAATCTATATATATATATATATATATATAAAATAAGAGAAGGGTGGCCTTTCCCGCTCATTTTTTAGCTCTGTAAAATTTTTGGCTCCTGTAAGATTTTTGACTCTATAAGATTTCTAGGGATATCATTTACTTCTTTTTTTTTGTATTTTTTTATCTTTTTTTTTTGGAAATTTTTACGCTAATTTATTAAATGATATTCACTTTTCCCTTTATTAACCCAAATCCAATCATCAATTTACTGTAGTTTCTTTAGCCAACTATTTTAAATTAAGGATATGTCATTTATCAAATTGAATACGAAATTAATTGTGAGTTCTATTTCAAAAGAAGAAAATAGTAATTTTTATAATTCTAAAACACATGCACAGTACGTCTCTAAACGAATAAATTTCTAAAAATCTGTAACCTTATTGTAAATTTCAATTTTTAATAATTTTTGAAGAAATTTTTATATGGTTAGTATAGTGCAATAATCAAATTTGATTTTTTTTTAAAATTATAGTACTGCAAGTTGCCGATTCTATAATTAATATAAATTGGAACTTTTCGCTAATTTCCCATGAAACAAAAATTTCAGTTTGTCGTTTTAAATATGGTCTTACTGTATTTGTAGTTAGATTATTTATTTGAGAGATAGACCGAATGTTGATATAATTATACTATACACATGCATATACGTCTCTAAAAGAATAAATTTCTAAAAATCTGTAACGTTATTGTAAATTTCAATTCTTAATGATTTTTGAACAAATTTTTATATAATTATTGTAGTGCAATAATAAAATTTGATTTTAAAATTATAATACTGCAAGTTGCCAATTCTATAATTAATATAAATTGGAACTTTTCGCTAATCTCCCATTGAACAAAAATTTCAGTTTATCGTTTTAAATATGGTCTTACTGTATTTTTAGAGTTGGATTATTTATTTAAGAGATGGACCGAATATTGATACAGTTGCACTGTAATAGTTGTTCAATAATTTTTAAATATTTTACTTTTATTGAATCACTTCAATTAATTTTTATTTATACATACATAATTAGCTGGTGCTGTAATTTAAATAAGTGCTACATTGATTAGGTTTCTCACATTCTATATAGGAAATCCTGGGTTGGAACACACATGCCCCTCCCCTATACCTGCTGTATCAAAAAAAGAATTAACTGGTGTAAAAAGTGTTACCGACAAATAAATTCAAATATAATAGAATTGTTATAAAAACTTATGTCTTATAATACTAATATGACTCAACTAGATGTATTAATAATTAATATGAAATTTTTTAATAAAAATGCATTGACATTTGTTATTAGAGTAATTATATGGAGACATGTTTATCTGACATAAATAACTAATATTGGTTTCCCTTCCTTTCCCTATATCTAATGTATTAAAATAAAAAGAAAAAGAAAAAAAAAAGAAAAAAATTAACTGGTGCAAAAAATGTTACTGACAAATAAATCAACATATGATAATGCTAATATATGTCTTATAATGCTAATATATGACTCAACTAGCTGCATTAATAATTTATTAAATTTTTTTATAAAAATTCATTGACATTTGTTATTAGAGTAATCCTATGTGGACATGTTTATATGATATGAATAACTGATATTTATTAGTAGCAAATATGAATTGATTTTTTATATGTAAGTGGTGAATTTGACGGCCCACATTTACTTTCTCATGCCAGATAAATATGTCTTTCTAGAATTACTAATGTTATTACTTTTAGATCCCGTGTAACGCACGAGTGAGAATTCTACTCGTAATAATCTAAAACAAGTTCGACATGTCTTGATATTACTTCTCTGACCCATAGATGACTTCTAATATTCCAGAGGATATTTAGTGATAACATTTCCAATAAAATCTATAGAGAGAAAATAAAAAAAATAATTAGAAAGGGATAGTTTATATACATAATTTATTTGTATTGAAAAATTAATAGACTAAGAGCACCAGAAGAAGTATATTCTGGAGATATAATTCATTTTTCATTTTTTACGGCATAGCTTATATATATAATTCACTTGTTTTTTTCATTTTATTTTTTATTTTAATTTCCTGTGTATTAGTAAGTTTTATAGAACTATTTTTTCAAAATATGTATTGTTTAAACTGTCTCACTAATATATGTAATTGCCATTACTGATAACCACCAATTATCTTTCTTTTTAAACTATTATTACTGTCTATATACCACAACTTAAATATTATTTTTATCATTTCTTTTTTTTTTTAACTTTAATTTTCTTTAACCGTTTTAATATTGGTTAAAGTAACCACCCACTACCTTATTAACCGCAAAATGCAGTTGTACTCTTACATTTTTTATCAATAGTAGGTGGTTACTAATAGTGATAGGTTATGTAACCTACTAATATACAATAATTAAAGTAAAAAAAAAAGTAAAATAAAAAAGATTCTCTCAAACAGAATCTGAAATCAAATTGAATTTTTTCTAATTTGAAGATTCAATTTTCCTTCTATTTTTGTTTATATATAGATTTAATTTTTTTATTAAAAAACGACTTGTTATGTGATTTTTGAATTAAAAATGTGACTTTTTAATGAAATGTGATATTTGTTGTGTGACTTATTAATCAAATGTCACTTTTTAATGAAAAGCAATTTGTCATGTGACTTTTGAATTAAAAATGCGACTTTTTAATGAAATGTGCAACTTTACTTTGTGACTTATTAATCAAATATGATTTTTAGTTGAAAAGTGACTTTTGAATGTGATTTTTGAATTAAAAATGTGATTTTTATTTTTTTATGTGAATTTTTAATTGAATGTAACACTTTGATCTCATAAGTCTTAACACTTTATTCTTCTAAAAATTTAATAAAGAAATCTTATTGAATTGCAATCATTAATTATTTTTCAAAAAATAAAATGAAAGATATATGACTTTTTATTTATGTGACATTTTGACAAAAATATAATGATTAATGTGATTTTTTTTAATAAAAACACAACGTACATACACGTACAAAGACACTAAACGTCATCTAATAAAACCATACTTATAACTTACGAAATTTATATATGCAATTTTTAAAAATAGCATAAATGAAACTTTCATAAATGTGACATTTTGATAAAAAGTAATAAAAATATGACTTGTATATATACACACACACAATCTTTTTATGAAAATACAATGATAAACATGACATATATATAAGTGCTTGTTTGATTCTCTTTATTTGTCTAATTTTAAAGAAATTATAATGATGGGAGAGATAAAATGTATATTAAAATTGTAAAAAAATTTAAAATATGTAGTTGTAATTGACAAGTTATCACGTCAAATGAAAAATTACTTTTAACTAAAGCTAGAAAAAAAAGTAAAAATTTATAACTAAAAGCCCGTCTGGTTAGATTTATAAAATCAAATTATAAAAGGAATTTATAATGAGTGGAAATGAGTGGTGGAGATTTAATTGAAATTTGAAATGTGTGGTGATTGTTGAGCAGTTGTCATATTAATAGTTAAATTATAGTAGGTAAATTTATAAATAGACAAAATATTGCCCGAGAAAATACCCAAAGCGATATCTCTCGAGAAATTGGCACCCCACCCACCCGGCCCCCAAAAATGAAAAAACGCAGGGACCTCTGATTCAGACAGATCGCTGCCTCCGACCAAAACCCCTCGCTCCCCTCCGTTGAAAAAATCCGGGCGTAGTTGCCAGCTACAGACGGCTGGCGGAGGACGTTGCTGGAGGAAGACGGTCTGAAAAATCCACTCCGGCGGAGGAATTTAGACATACAAATTCAGCCCCAATCGATGTTGGGAATTAATGTAAATTCCCCGATTACGCGCGCAGGACCGTTGTTCAAGGAATTTAATTGAGATAAGAAAAATAAAAGAGAAAGAAGAATTTAACAGACTGTCAAAACTTTCCACTATATGATTAAAGTCGCTTACAACCATACAGAATTTTCACTCGCCAGAACCAATTCCCCAAGTATTACAAGAAAAATATAACAAGTTTTATCGCATCTATCAATTTCTACCATTTGCCCAACCCGCAAAGAATTAAAGAAATCCCAAGACGCTAGGCTACTATTTTTCTTCACAAGACTTTCTGACTCGACCCAAGTGGCTCCCCAAGTTTTATCACACTTAATTTTCTACCTTTTGAACAAACCACAAAGAGTTGCAAGAAAACTCTTCAAGGTGCTAGACTCACTAATTTTTCTCTCAACTCATTTGTACCACTTGTGTATAAAAGAAGAAGAAAACATCTCTATTTATAGGCTTCGTTTCCTTGGAAGACAAGACAATCCTTCTATGATTTGGATTCCTTTTCCTCATAGAATTCTTCTCTTTCCCTTTCCTTTTCCTTTTCAATTTTGGATTATTTTTGGCAACAAACCCAACAATCTCCACCTTGCCAAAATAAGCCAAAATCTTCATATTCTCCAGTCTTGTACACAATACTTGAGAAATTACCAGGCAAGCCTTTAACACACTTTGACAGTCTCATATTCCACCACATGAGTATATATAACCACTTACAATTAACAACAATTCCAAGCATTTCATCGGCTCAATATCGAAATAAACCTGCTGAAATTTGTGGTGCAACTCTCTCGTTGGCTTTCCAGAGAGCTCATCAGCCATCGATATTACTACAAACACACACCTTGCATCACCGCCAACCAATGCCGTGTGTAAATACAACCGCTAGAAGTAACACACTTCCTTTACCATGGCACCTAGCGACATGCCATGGGGATGTACTCACATACTTCATAGCACATCTCCACCGCCCTCACACCAAGAGAGTTAGATTGTCCAAATCCGAACAATAACCGAACATGCTCCAGTTGGACAATGTTTTTTTCACGTGATCAGCTAGTCTACAACACCAACAAATTGCAATAACCACCAGTCCCCAGACGATCTCATTGAGAATTTTTGTATCTACACCAACTCGGAAAGAACTAAACAATTTTTCCAAGTGCAACAAATTTGAAGAACCCCTTGCCGGATTCACCTCTCCAAATTGACGCCATAGTTCCTTCACAGCAAATATTTTATGAATATTTACAAGAATATTTCTGGCTAGATGGAGATATATCCTTGTTCCAGTTTTCAAATATAAATCTTCCCAATCACTATCGCTCATACTGGTTCTAGCAACTTTGTTAGAACAAGGAGAATGTTTTCCTTTGAAAGCTTTAAATTGCTCAATCAAAATCAAAAAATTCCAGACTTGTTCTAACCACAAGTCAAACTTGATTCTCACCACTTCGTACTCCATTTTTCCTATGTTCTACTTCGAACAAAATCTGACGCTCTGATACCACTGTTGGGAATTAATGTAGATTTCTCGATTATGCCCGCAGGACCGTTGTTCAAGGAATTTAATTGAGACAAGAAAAATAAAAGACTAAGACGAATTTAACGGACTGTCAAAACTTTCTACTATGATTAAAGTCGCTTACAACCATACATAATTTTCACTCGCCAAAACCAATTCCCCAAGTATTACAAGAAAAATATAACAATCTTTATCGCATTTACCAATTTCTACCCTTTGCCCAACCCGCGAAGAATTAAAGAAATCCCAAGACGCTAGGCTACTATTTTTCTTCACAAGACTCTCTGACCCAACCCAAGTGGCACCCTGAGTTTTATCATACCTAATTTTCTACCCTTTGAACAAACCACAAAGAGTTACAAGAAAACTCTTCAAGGTGCTAGACTCACTAATATTTCTCTCAACTCACTTGTACCACTTGTATATGAAAGAAGAAGAAAACATCTCTATTTATAGGCTTCGTTTCTTTGAAAGACAAGACAATCCTTATATGGTTTGGATTCCTTTTTCTCCTAGGATTCTTCTTCTTTCCCTTTTCTTTTCCTTTTCAACTTTGGATTATTTTTGGCAACAAACCCAACAATCAAAGTGGAAACCCTCCTCTCCTCTCAACTTTCATTTTTCCCAGGGACGTTGCTGGTAACCCAAATATGGCAAAGGATGTAGCCGACGGACGACCTTTCTGGCGGAGGTTGTTGCCAGAAACCCACATCCGGTGGAGGAGGTGCTAGCAACACACATCCTCTCAAATAACAGACCACATCCGTTGAAGGGCAGCCCAATACCAGTGGCCGGCTACCATATAATCTAGTAAGTATCTTGCATCTTTCTTCTTTTCTTCTTTGAGGCTGCAAAATCCCTATCATGCTTAAATTTATGCTAAAAAATAAAGAGCAGTAAGAGAGAAGTTGCCCCTTCCTCAAAAATAAATTTTTGTAGGCTAAATCCACTGCAAGACTATAGATATGTAAGAGAAGCTCATTGTTTTGTGACAAAAAAAGAAAAAAAAGGATTAAGGATTGCCAGTCAAATGATTGCCCTCTGAATCAACCTGTTAGACTAGAGATAATAACTAAGATAAAGTCATTGTTATGAAGTTCCATCAACGATTAAGACTTCCGGGGGGAATTTGTAAAGGATTTTCATATATTAAGATTTAAGATATTGAGATAGTCATATATTGAGATTTACAGTTTGAAATATTGAGATTTTCATATGAAAGTTCCCAATCTTCTATATAAAAGGTCTTTTTTTGGTACAAAATTCATTCTTAATATTCAAGGAGTTGCAGATTTTTGTATATTGAGTGAGTTGTGTATAATGCTGAATCTTTGTGATATTAAGCTTTTGCTAAATCCTCTGGCATTTTTTTATTTTGAGACACTGGATTATGTTGTTAAACATTGATTTGTTACTATCTATTAATTAATTCAATTAAATCTTAGGTTCAATAATAGTAATTTTTTTTTTTACACTTCTTATGGCTAAGTCCAAGTTACAGGGGAGGCTCTGTCAAATTTTTGTTAGAAATTTAAGTAGAACTTAATTCTGAAATTTAAAGGGAACATGCACATGGATCAAATCAATACTCAATTTGACAGGGAGTTGGTGTACATGAATGAATTAATTGCAAGTGCTTTGTTATTTAATGTTAATTATACTTCTAGTTAACTTGGTTGTAGTCACTTATTGGAGATTACTTGAACCTTAGAATACAAATTATAAGGGTGGCATTGCAGAACCTTAGGCATAGTCCTCAGAACAGCTGAAGAACATCACTGTTACCCTGGCTGTTCTCCTCAATCGCCAACCACAACCTCTGTGTTGTATCTTATAGTATTTAGCCAATACTCCGGCCTTGTGAAAACTGTACCTGATCCTTCTAGAAATTCTCAAGCCTAAGCACAGGAAAATAATCGAAGGTTCATGTACAAAAAATTAAAAAAATAAAAAATTGAGCTAGGTGGAGGATAAAATAATCAATGTTGGTTTGTGCTTTTCACTTCAAAAATTACAGTTAGATGGAGAATAAGAGTTTGAGATAAATGATTTTAAAATATGGGATTATGAGAGAATGAGTGCTTTGATGTGGACTTGCAAACATGTTAATGAATTTCTATGTAATTTACCAATTTTAAATTAATTAGGAATCATTTCAAAATGATAAAAAATAAAAAAATAATTAGGAATACCTATGTCTAAGACTATTTGATAAATTGTGTTTGAAGGAGTAAACATGAAGGGCACATTTAATCATTGTCTCTGAGAATTAAATAAAAAGATGCAATGGGTAAATTTTCATCACAGCAAGAACCTGTTTTCAAGCTTGGGGATTTCCAGAGAAAAGTGTACCTATTTTGGCCTTGTGAAGGATATGAACTTACCTGCTGTCATCTATAGCCTTGTGAAGTATATATTTTATTTGCTTTTACAGGCCACTCATGTATCTGCGAGTGAGCTCAAATGGTCAACTCTAGTAAGCCATTTTGACACTACAGGACTACCAAAGTAATAACACTTGCCTTCTAAGAGTGTTTTGGAGTTGTACATGATACACTGAAAAGACTAAAATTTATACAGCACTAATATTTAAATAATGGTGACATTTAAGTTTAAATATCATTTATAGTGAGTTATGTCTATAATTTCGATTCATCTCTAATGAGCATTATTGACTAGAGAGAAAACATAGCAAACAAGAGAGAAAAACACAAAATTGGAGTAAGAAAGAAAAATGAGTAATGACAGGGAAATTTGTAATTTTATTTTTTCTTAAACTATAATGATTACTTTATTTAATTAGACAATCATCTAACAAGTTTGCAAAAGACAATCATCTAACAAGTTTTACTGATGGTAACTACATTAATATTATCATATACATTACTCTGTTTCATGATAACATATACTCTATTTTAACTCATCTTGGCTATTGATTTTTAATTGCAAGCACATGTTCATCTTAGCTTGGACTTTTGATTAGTGCATGGTGCTGGTGACACATTGTGGAACCAACATTGCTCCAAATTACAGAATATATTAGATGTTGTCTCGCGGAAGTGAGAAATTTAAGGGCTTAGCTATATGATGTATTTCAGTTAACTTGTAATTTGTTAGCTCAACTGGGCCTTGTTTGATTTGTAGGGATTTCATTTAATATCTTAAATATTATACACTAGGATTCAATTTTTTATGTGTAACTCGTTAACTCATAAGGACGCGTAGTAAGTACAATATTGTCTTGAAAAAAAACTCCTGGTTCCTTCGCTGATTTTAATCCATTTTGAAGTTGCATGGCGTATCTAGTTTTTGTCTGCTTATTATTTGTAGTTACTTGTAAGATGGTTATGTGTTATTGATAATCAATTTGTTGCCTTCAAGAATCAGGTCTTGATCCTAGTAATGACCAAAGAAAAATATACTGAAACAAGCAGCTAGACCACTCCATGGATATTTAAAAGTAGCTAGCACCAGCACCACAATCTCTCCCAAATAAAAGCAACCTTGATCAATCAAATGTTACAAATGGTTGTCAATCTATACATATTTCACTAAAAGATCAAAAATTATAATGGCATGAAATATTTACAAGACATGGCTATTTACTGTTTGGTTCATCATGGTTCTTGGAGGATACAACATTAAAGCAAATGTAAGGTTGCTAATTGTTTCAGCCTTCCCACTTGTCTTTACCATAGGAATCGTCATCATCAGTGTAGTCTTCCCCCCTTGGCAATTGTCATGTGCTCAAACAGTTCAACGAGTCTTTCTCCCTTCTTGGTCATGCCATTTACGCACAGTATGGAATAAGCTTAGAAGCTAAAATGAACCTTTAAGCTTAGACAACTAGCCAAATCACAACTATTTTCAGTAAACCAACAGATATAAAATAATAAAAAAATAAATCTAAAAGAGAAGTGTCAAGTAAGAGCCTACTAAAAAATCAAGTCATGACCTATTAGCAAAAACTCATACATACATAGTGCAATAAGAAAGAAGGTGCAAACAAAATTCAAGATGAGAAAATTTGAGTGAGTTCAAGGAAAAATTGAGTGAATTATTTCTCTGACCAATGTTTTGACAACAGAGATGTTTTTTTGTTTCTGAATTTCGCTTCTAGTTGATCTTTACATGATACTTATTCAAATTTGAGAACAAATTGCAGCCATTTGTGTCTAGATAAATTTGTCAAAGTAGAACAATAAACATTGGTGGCAGGGCATTGGAAATATTATCCTTTAAAGGCTAAATTAAATCACTATGAAATTTGTTAAAATGGTCAATCTAAAAAGTTTAAACATCAGAAAGAATTCACATAAAAGTATTCATATTTGCCTCTAGAAAAAAGGACAATTAAAAATCAGGCTTCTAATGATAGATCGAATAGAATGAACTTTACAACTATAGAAAAAAAGGGAAAGATTGTGTCTTTACCTTTTGAACTTTCTAGCTATTGTTAAGGAGAAATAAGTAATGCAATAAGAACCAAAGTGCAAAGAAAATTCAAGCTGAGGAAAATTGTGAGTTAAAGATTTCCTTTGACCAATGCATTGACGACAAAGATGCTGTAGCAATATTTCGCAATAAGTTTTTCCTTCTGTTTCATGAAGAACGCAACATAATGTCATTCATCTAAATATACACATAATAGTGTAGCCAATCAACACAAGAACTCGAATTTCCTTCAACTCTACCAATAACTCATCACCAAATTTTACCCAAAATTCTACATTCTTTCTACTGACTAATTAAAGGCAGAACTAGTACATCAATCAAAGCCAATTATGCTCTTACTCCATTCATCTTTAATATAGTTGTCTATCTACATAAACACCAATCATAAACTAAAATAATCTAACACAAAAATTAGAATTCTGCAAAGACGAATCTATCAAAGACAAGAAACTTGGTAACTAATCACAGTTTCAAAACAGTGATAAATAAAACTAAGAAACCAGGAAATTGGGGGCAGCGAAATGGGCTAGAAACACTGTAACTCTTGTTGGCTATGGTGGAAGAAGACAAGCTGGAACATGTAATTCCATTACCAATTTGCAGGGAAATTTTGGGTCTTTGAATTACACAATTAACAACCAATTACGTTACCAAAAAAAAAAAAACACTCACCTTGAGACGAAGTTTTAGGGAATAGAAGGCATGAGCAACAAGCAAATTGAATGCAGTGGATGAGCTCGAATTGAACGCCGAAGCAACACCACCAACTGAACGCCTAGATGGTCGACGAGCGCCAGTGGGTGGAGGGACGGAATGACAAACGAAGGCGTCTGGGTTTTTGGAGGAGAGAATGCACATACCACAGATCCCTTTTTGCATAACACAAGAATGAATGGGTAGGCGTGTAAATCTCCTTTAATTTGAGGGCATTTTGGACATTTTGACACCTCCAGTAATCTTGCTGGTACGCGATATGTAGTACAAGTATCATTTTTCATGAAAAATTACTTTTGACTAATGCTAGAAAAAAAAGAGTAAATATTTATAAAATTAATGTTTGTTGAGAGCCCACCATAATTATTTTAGGGTTAAAATAATCAGGGCATTTGCCTACCTATAACACCGCACCACATGAGTGAATTCCTACCTGGCGGAAACTTTTTGACGTATTTTCCTAATTGGGCCCTATTTATTACAGAAACTGTCTAAAGATCCCGACTACAAGAAATTGCAAATGGACTTCAAATACTCGTCCTTTCTTTGATGCTTTTTCATCTCCATACCGTTTCTTCTCCACCCGACTGACTCCTTTTGCAATCTCCATCCGGCTGCAATTTTCAAGGAAAAAATTTTTGAGCTTCAAAAAACTTTGCAGGGCGACCACCATTTCGGCGACCGACTTTGTCGGGGCGATCGCCCTCATCCCCCTTTCCCTCCGCTCCTGGGGACCATAACTCAAAACTCGAAGTCTAAACTCTAAACTAAAGTTTTGCTTCATCTCTACTTTTCCTCTGAATCGAAACCACAAAGACCTCAACTTTTTCTTGCAAAATTCTTGCACCCAACATAATAAGCATACATATACATTCAGATATCCATCCGGGTCCGTTTATTCAGTAGTTATGATGATTAAGGTGTTAATTCTGGCGTTGTTCCTGTTAAGAACCGAAGGATCGAACCCAGAGATTTCGTCTTCATTTTTGGTTGGATCTCGATCTATTCTACGATCAGTCAACGATGGTAACAACCAAAATGACTATGCAGTGGAATTGAACGCCACGAATTTCGATGCTGTGCTTAAGGAGACCCCCACAACTTATGCCATTGTTGAATTCTTCGCCCATTGGTTGGTTCACTTTTTTTCCTTTTCTAAATTCATTGTTTTGTAATTTGGTACGTAAAGCTGTTTTTGTTTTTAGTTGATTATTTCATGGATGAGATGGTGTGAAATGAATGTTTTTATGATAGATTTGCATAAATAAGAGAAGAAAAATCCTTGATCTTTAAAGGTGCATACATAGTTGGGAATGTTTATCTTTATGGATAATATTAAATATTAATATACAAGTTAAAATTCGAAAATTTTTAAGGTGAACTTGGGAAAACAATCTCTTTGAACTGCTTTCTTATGAATAGTTAGTAGGATCACAGAAAGTTATGTCAAGATATATTTTTGGTAAGAAGCATCTTTTGAAATGTAACTACTGTGTAGAAATATTGATCTCAAAAGACATCAGAGTTTCACCTAAGTTCTTAGTCTACCAGAACCGTCTACTTCATTTGGATTTGAGTAGTTACAGACATGTAATTGTGGCCTAGTAAAATAAAATAAGTTAGAAGAAGGATACATCGATCAAAATTAACACATGGGTTGCCTGATGTGGGATATGTTGACCAAAATTGACATATGGATGTTTTTTGTTGTATATGACTAATCTGTCTGTTGGAACTCCATATATATGTGCAAAATGTTAAAATACTAAAGTTTTAGTGGCAGCAAACTATTACTAAAAGGAGTATTTTTGTTAATAAGTTCTTGCGTGTTTAGCGTGCACGTATATGGTCAGAAATTATGAGGCAGCTGAATATAGTAATTTTTCTTTTTTTGGGGGTGGGGGTGGGGAAGAATTAAGTTTAGATGTTCCGAATTTTTGGCAAAAGGCAGTCTAGATTTTGTACTGCTAATTTGGAGTATAATAATATGCTAGGAAACTAAGATAATGAAACAATAGTCCCTATAAGAATGATGTTTGTAACTTAGAAGCTCAAACGGTAAAAAGAAGCAAGAAAAACAGTTTTTAGATATTTGAAAATTGCATTTGTGCAACGTTCTGAGTCATCAATATTTTAAAATCAATTAATGCATCATTTGCTGCCTGGTCATTATCTTATAGATAAATAGAATCACCTGGATGCTGACTTGAATTACATGTACTGCTGGTGTTTAGGTTCTAGATGTACAGTAAGCATAGAAGGTTCTCAGATGGATAGTTTGGTAGTAGTAGTCTAAAATTTAGACTGTATAATGGTAATTACGAGAAGAACATACAGACCATGGACCAACGCTTGTGTATTTTCTTCATTTGGGTTTTAGTTAATATCTAGGTCGGACAGCATGTTTTGATTTGTGCTTGATTTTAAGCCCCCACAAGGAATTGTCTTCAATGGGAAATTACTTGATGGCTGCACAGGGGTTTTGGAACCAAAGGATATTCTGTAGCTTGGGTTGATGTTTTCAACCATTGACCCGAAAAAAAGGTTCAAGTATTATTAACCCGACGTTCTCTGCAATAGTTTGAAGTCATGTCTACAAGACATCAAATGGATATAGAAAGGTTATTTGTGAGAACATTATCTGTTCTTTTTCTATTGTGCTACCAGTCTTCGATTACCTGAAGTAGAAAATAATGGCAGGTCTTCATCTCCGAAAGAAGCTAGTATGGGTGTTTTTTCATTGTAGTAATTTTACCTGGACTGGCATGGACAGACTTTCTTCAATCAGGGGACATGGAATTTGCACATTGATGTAAATGCAAGGCAAGGAATAACAATACAGTAAAAATTACTAAAATATGTTAGCAAATGTGTTAATAGATATAAAGGCTTTATGGATGGGATTATATCAATTTGACTTTTCTGGGATAAGAGTTGATTGATGTTTTTAGTACATGCCCATCACTACTTTTGATATGAACATGAAAACTTTTGGATTTTGGGGATCATTATCAGGTCATAATACTTGGACTTTTGGTCCACTTATGACGTGACATTAATTTACCTTTAACTTTTACAAATTTGCAAAGGTTTACAAATGATTTTGTCCTTACCAGGAAGGTATGTAAGCCTTTTCTAGAATACTGTATTTTTTTTAATAGGTTTTGAAGGAAGAAATATGGGTTGTAAGACTTAGAAAATAGTAAAATAAGGTGACTACTTGCTTTGAAACGTAATGTGGATATTGATAATTGGCAAAACTGTACTGCATATGAGAATGTTGGCTTGGCTACAGTTCAAGTCAGGGAGGTTCTAGGTGGTTAAGCTTTAGAGTACCTTAATGTTGGTGGTTGAGCGCTTTCATTGTTGACAATACTTGATAAGGATCTTTAAAGGTAAAAGGACATCAAATGAATGCGGGCTACTGTGTTATGGTGCACATTTATTAGAATAAAGAAAATGTTAATATCGATGAATTAAAGAGGCATTCACATAACGGGCCATACTACAAACAAATGGGAGAGCTTGCTGGCCAATGGATATATTAAGATGTAATCTAGAGGTCCGAGAGAACTAGTTCAATTTAATACCAAGTATGGAGGTGTTTGATTCTCTTTATTCAAACACATTATAATCCCATCTATCACTGATTTGACCACTAATTTGACAACTGCTCATTTATAACCTCAAATTTCAAACTTTTATTAAATCTACACCACTCATTTCACCTCATTATAATTCAATTTGAATAAATAGATTCTAACAACCACTATATCTATATGGAAGCTGTTTGCGTGCTTACAACATTGGTGGAGTTTCTGGAGAAATGTAAGGGTGACTGGCGAGCTTTATGTTTTTGTTTTTGTTTACAATCACAAAACGTTAAGCCACTTTTTATCAGCATATTTTTGTGAAACCTACAAGTACTATCCATGTCTTCATTGGCCATTTCCACTCTTCTATATTTTCTTGATAAAGATAACACCAACTTCGAGGGACAAAAAGAAAAGAAATAAGACCAATCAAGTAATCATAGTTTATGATCGCGTGTGCGGTGTGCAAACAATATGCTAAGGAGGTTCTAGAGGGAAATTTTTACAAGAGCTTGTTGTTTTTAAATTTAGCTCTAAGTAAAAAGGTGGTCAACAGTCAAACTTCAATGCCAACCACATACTCTCTGTAAACAGTTATTTTTTATATTTCCCTATAATCTTTCTCTAATTCTTCACACGCAATCTCCCCAAAAATATCAAATTTCGAAAAGCTCCAAAGAACAAGCCCTTAGATACTTATGTCAAATGGAATATACAAATGACTGAAATGCACTGAAAATAGTAGCAGATGTTCTAGAGAATTCTCTGCTAAAATAAGCTTGTGTCAAGGTTTTGCCCACGTCTTGACTGTTTGCTTTGATTCTGGATAAACTTGCTAGATTTTTTCTTGATGAGATGCTTGGGTATGTTATTCACTGTTGACATAATTCTATTTAGAGGCTAACTTATAAATTAAACTGTGCAGGAGTATTTTGAAATTCTATTGTGTTAGGTTAATTGCGATTAAAACAGACAACAAGGAATGTCCTTTAGTAGGAGGGACAAGTATGATAATGGAGTTTTGTAGTGTGATATACTAAATAATGAATTGTTTTAAGCTGAACTTGAAGAGAAGGTAATACTAGTGTGGTTTGGATAAAATGGACAAGTGCTATAGAATTTCATGCAACTGAAGAATGAGGTTTAATATGTTATTCTTTTGTGTTTGTTAGTTTATGCTTACATTATGAAAGCATTTTTGACTTATGGCTTTAATAAACAATAGTTATTCAGTTCTTTAAACTTATCTTCCACTATACTCCTTTTGTATAATACTTTGCTTTCAGATGTTATATAGTTGCATTAGCCATCGAGTATAAGAATAATCTTTATCCTTCTAGTTTGTTCATGTGTTGAACTCTAATTATACTGTATTTTTGGTTTGGTAGGTGCCCTGCATGCAGAAATTACAAGGTATATCCTGATTTCATCTAAATTGGTCATTTGCTATCTGATTCTTCGTATATTGATATTTTTATCTCATGGTAATATTGCTCACAAAAAAGTATTTATTTTGTCAGCCACATTATGAGAAGGTTGCTAGGCTTTTTAATGGAGCGGATGCTGTCCATCCGGGGATCATTTTGATGGCTAGAGTAGACTGTGCCTTGAAGGTACTCATGCTATGCTTCCCTTTATTTCATGATGAGAATAGACTGAAGGACATCTCTAAGCTGCTCTTCTTCAGTCATCCAAAAGACAATATGTCAACAAATTTTCAGTATGTCAATGTTTTTATTTAGTAAATGAGATTTCTCAACTGAAACTCGTTGAATTATTATTGGCTTTTAAGCATTTCCAATGCAAGGGGGGAAAATGGAGGCGGAAAATGTAAAGGGAAAAAGGAGGGGGGGGGAACCTAAATGAAGGGCCAACTTTATCCCCTCATTTGGGTTTTTTCACCTCCCAAATCTGGCTTTTTGGCCCCTACATTTCCCCCCACATTGGGATACTCTTAGAATGGTTCTATTGAGAGTGAGTGTGTGAAGTTCATTAACATGATTGATGGAAAACTCAGTAACATTTATTTTGCGAGAAGATAATCTTAGTTTTTTTCCCTTTGCAATTCGTTTCTTTTATTTTCTTTCAGGAATGTAATCATAGGTCTTCCCATTGTCCACAATATTATCACTTTGTTCAGTCAAATCCTCAAGGCAGATTTTTCCTTTTCTTTTTTTATAAATTTATTATCATTTTAGTTCTAGTTATTGACATGATCATATGAGAATTAATGAGTTGTTCGCATCAAGTGATCAGTTGAATACTCAAGACTTAGTTTTAGCAGGTTATGTAGTCTTCCATACCTCTTATTATAGCTGCACTGTAGTTATAAGAACTGGCCCGGCAGGAAGCCCGCCAAACGGGACACCAACATGGGCTGGTTGCATCAATTGAACCAGGCTGTAATTGCCCCATCCAAAACTTAGGCAAACCCTTTGTCTTGAAGTAAATCTAGGAGTTCTGACAACTGGTCAGCCCGGTTAGGTTGCAGTCCCTTTTTTCCCCCAAAATACAAATAAAATACAAATTGTGCAGATTTGAATCCCCAACCTTGCCCCAAGTGAAATAAAACTTACCAACAACTTGATCAAGATAACTCTTGCAAAAGTTGTTTAATTATTTATGGATGTAAACGTTTAACATGCCATTTCAAAATACTGGTAATAGATTTGCAACTAAATTTCGAACAAACAAAATGAATAGGAGCCTTTTATTTAGAATTACTATAATACTTTGTTAAATTCATTTTTCATGAG
The DNA here is from genome assembly GCA_963692815.1 of Nyctanthes arbor-tristis. Classification (NCBI taxonomy): domain Eukaryota; kingdom Viridiplantae; phylum Streptophyta; class Magnoliopsida; order Lamiales; family Oleaceae; genus Nyctanthes; species Nyctanthes arbor-tristis. Next base: position 30,931 of record CAVNYN010238895.1, on the reverse strand, counting down.
AAAGCATCAACTATTTTTTTGACGTAGCAAATGTTTTACTTCATTTTCTCTTTATTTTTCCCCATTTTTGGTTATGATTTATGAAATATATTTTTTCTATTTACTTTAACTAACAATGACCTGCCGATTAAACCAGTGACACACTGACCTGATGTTATACCCGTTGACTTATCGGGCCAAGTTTGATAACTATGAGTTGAACTAATAGCCATTCAGACCACCAACAGAAATCTTTCTTGAATAGTTAATAACTGTTACAACTCATCCGTGTTTACCAAAAATATTTGTTAGGACAAGCACACTTCTCGTAAGTCGTAACACGAGTATGCCTATTGGTCCTGTCTGCCACATGTTTAACTCTGCCACCTCATCGTACATATTTAGTTCGCTGAAGATTCTTCCCCAAAGTTTATATCACCTACTCCTCAATTCTTCATTATTCTTCTCGGAACAAGGTTTTATGTACTGTTTCATAGTTGTTGTAATCACTTCATTACTTTTTAACTTTTAAAAAGTAGTTGTGGTGACGGGTGAAGGTTATTGTGAAGATTCTGAAAAAAACATAAAGTGACACCTTCAAGTAATGTAATGAAACTGTTATATACAACGCTGCGGATTATCTTGAAGATTAGGAAAAGAAAATATGGTTACAGTATTCAAATGTGTAATAAACTGTTACATTCTATCATTCTACATTTAGTTGTTCAATTAGCTTAAGTAGTAGTCCCTGTATTCATTTCCGACAGTGAACATGACAACCTTACAGATAAGTTCAGGCACAACATTTGGATCAGAGAAATCTTCAATCTCGAATTGACTACATAGGAAATGTAAATTTCCAAGTAGTTGTGGGTTTTGGGAAAATTGAAACTTGACTTGAAAGCTTGAAATTATTTTTTTTCCGCAACCAAATTTTTTTGCATTTTTTTTTTTTGTTCTTTTTTCCCCTACTTTTCTTTTTCTTTTTTCATCACATTATACCACAATCAGTGAAATTCACTGGAGATGAGCTTTTCCAATGCTGTCAACGGATTCCGTCCTATCTAGAGCATCTCGAATATACTTCATAAATTCTGTCTTATGTGGATGGAGAGGGTGACACTACAAAAATTGTTGGCCAACTCTTCCTTCTCTCTTTTACCCACATTTCTTTCTTGTTTTTCCCACTTCTTCACTTCCTTTCCCCACCCATGCCAAAATCATACATCTTACTGCACATCGGCCACTTTTTTAATAATTATTTTTGAATCACTTGAACTTTCTCTTCTTTTCCTGCTTATCTATTCTATTTTTCTCTTTCATTCTTCTCAATTAAAGTAGCCTTCCTCTATCTACATCTCTTCTACACATCATCCAAAATCCATAGGACGCATCGGAGATGCCCTAAGAGGCTAGATGGGGCTGAAGAAATGTCCCAAGATTGATTTTTGGGGAGAGATTGTTGTTGATCGTTTAATAAACTTTATGTCTTAGCTTAAGTAACATGAAAGACCATGGGTTGCCGTCTACAAGAGAGTATAATGGAACCCTTTTTTAATTGGAAGAAGACTAGCTTAGTCACTTTCTTGGTTTCTTGGGATTTGGTTGTTGCAAGTTTAATTTGAGGGGGTTGGGGACTGGACTCTAGCAAGTGAAAAACAGTTCTTGAGATCACTTTGGAACTAAGCTGTTTTTGAGCTAAGGTCATACGAAGCAAATATGGATTCTGATGGGACTCTACAGGTACCTGGGAGTTCATTTCTCTAGGAGCTAAAGTATTTCTTCATTTCACTTCACTGTATAGGCAATTGAAGAAAGTTCATATTATCGGTAATTTACTATTACTAGCATAATGATAATGAAGAGGTTCGAAAATAGAAAACCAATGGTGTGCAAGATTCAGTATTCTGGTGTTATACACGACAGCTGGTGCAATTCAGAAAAGGAAAAGTATTTTGAGATACTGGAAATGGCTAAAGGATTCGTCCACATGCCTTTGAAGTTATATTTCATGAGTAAAATCTGAATCTGAACTGTTACATCTTATTCTGTACTATTAAAATGTGGTGTAATTGGCGTGTTTAGTCCCTAAATGTTATCTCTTTTTACATATTCGTCCCAAAGGTGGAAATTTCGGTGGTGAAGTCCAAAAACATTATATTCTTGGTGCAACAAGTTCTTTTGGATGGAAAACATCCAAAAGAACCATTAAGTCTTTTTGCATGTGATGCAAGATGGAAAGGAGGAGTTTATTCTAAATGACTTTAGAATTAATTGAATTAGTATTTTTTTTATTATTACTTGTTCTAGTGGCTCGTGCTAGTGGGTTATTTGTGTTAGTGACCAACTTGTTCTAGTGGGTAATGGCTTACTTGTGCTAGTGGTAATTTCCTTAGAATTAGGTTTATTTTGAACCCAATAAATAGAGAGCATATTTCGTTATATGGATCATCTCTATATTATGCATAAAAATCAAGTTCGAGAATTGTCTTGAGTTTCAAGAACTTACGAGTTCTTGTGTTTGCTCAGCATTGCCTTGTTTTCTAACAAAACCTATTAAGGGCAAGTTAATCTCTTCAGTTGAAATAGTTTCCATTTTAAAATATTTAAAATTAAGGGTACTTAGCGGATGTATTTTTCTATAACTGTGTCTGTCTGTGTCTATTTGGAGCTCGAACAGTTGTAGTGGAAGAATGAAGCAAGAAGGGCATCCCCGCCCAGGGGGGGGGGTTTCTTGGTGAAATGTCTTTGACTTTAATTTAATTTAATTTATTTGGTAGACTGAAATTATTCTAAAGGATTTGGCTGTAAAATCCTTTAATGTTTTGGGATTTCACCGCCAAAATTTCCACCTTTAGAACTAGTATGCAAAATCGTTTAGGGGCTAAACATGCCAATTACCCTTAAGATGTGTCCGTGAATAGTACACTTTCGGGATGCAAGTGCTACATGCAACTCAAAGTTCCTGATCAAGGGAATAAACATCTTTTCTTTTCGAAACATCATTGCTACGTTATTTTATCACTGGTACGGAGTTTCTTTTTCCTGGCATATAGATCAATATTTCTAAACTAGCAAAATGTTTTTGAGTATTTCTATAAGTTTTGACCTTTTATATTTTACCTTGTTGAAGTGTCAAACACAAAATAGAAAGAGATTCCTTGTCTGCTTATTTGAACTAGAGAGATGGACATACTGGCAATTTTCTCACTATTATCAGACAGAGATATGGATCTTGAGATGAAAGATTGCTATTTTATATTTGTGCTATCTTGAACTAGTTAAAAATCAAAAAGGAAGTAAATGTATTTTTTGGGTGAGAGAGTAAGATCAACTGATAATTTTGATTTGCTTACACTTGAGATATTTGCTGACCTTGATATGAAATGTTGCTATTGCCATGCCTAAGCTTAATTGTTCGATTGCAATCTTATTCATTTATCCTCAGCAGTCTTAGTCTCTATATTTGTGAGTGCCTTTGTTCATTCTAATTTTATATTCATTCTAATTTTATAGAATTAATAAGATTGGTTTTTGTTCTTATTCATTTTTAGTATTTTTCTTTACCAGATATCTGTTTGCTCAATTATAATTGGTGATGGTTCTCCTTCTAATTGCTTGGCAGCACAGATAAATACCAATCTTTGTGATAAGTTCTCTGTTGGGCACTACCCTATGCTTCTTTGGGGCCCACCTTCTAAGTTTGTATCTGGAAGCTGGGAGCCGAAGCAAGAAAAGAGCGAAATACATTCTATTGATGATGGACGGACAGCTGATCGCTTGCTAAACTGGATAAATAAGAAAATTGGCAGGTATGGAATAATTTTTACTATTGGCTTCTATATAGTCTGGAAATGAATGTCCCTCGTCGTTACACTGCCTTGGACATAATTTCAGATCACAAGGTCAATATCTGTGTGTTTTAATTTCTTTTTCTGTGAATTTTTATTGCTTCCATTATTCTTGTTTTTGAAGTCTTTTAACTAACCTTTCTAATTATAAATCCGCTACAGATGATCAAATCTGAGACCCGAGCATCGCTTATGAAATTTCTTCAACTTTTGGTGGTCCATCACCCATCAAGAAGGTCAGGCTCCATCTCCTTTTTACTGTTATGGATTTACCTGTTTTCTTTTTTCATGGTCTTAAATTCGGATCTCGTTTATTAGGTGCCGAAAGGGAACTGCAGAAATACTTGTAGACTTTGATGATGTGTTAGCCAATAAGAAAGAACTTGCCAGTCTTAGCCAGAAAGGTGTACTTGGGAATTATCAGATTTGTGGAAAAGAGGTTCCTCGTGGATATTGGGTGTGTATATATCAGTTACAAATACTGCACTCCAAGTTCTCTAAATTATGCTAAGAAAATAGTTTTTAGTTATATCAAATTGCGTTCCTATTATCGAATTTGGAGATGTGATGGCCTTTTAAATAAATTCAAAAGAAATAAGAAAAATAACATATAATATTTCATGGTGTATTGGCTGGTTTAAGATGGTTGCTGGTCACATCCTTAAAACTTCTAGCGTCACACCTTTATGTTATGGTTCTTTTCCAAATATGATATTATAATGCTATTTTTAGCTAAAATATCATTAATATGTTCAGTAAATGAATTGACTTCTGATATTTGCTCATTAGTGTGTTCAGTAAATGAATTGACTTTTGATATTTCCAATCTGGCTATGAATTTGACGCTCTTCCGATCTATGTTTTGTCGTGGCAGCAGAAATGATACTAGAGGTTTTAGGTAAGGCACATTTTTCTTTTATTCCTGAAGATATGCTGGTTCTTATTTTGTTCCTGATTGCTCAATCTATTTATTCAGTCCAATCACGCTTATAATGTACTTTCAAGTAAATGTTAACAACTTAACAATTCCTTGAAAGTTACTGTGCCCTTGTTGTAAATGAAAATCCTTTATCCATGTTAGACACTAACCGAAAGAAACCTTAGAACAGGGTTGAATGAATTATGACATGAAGAGGTTCAGTTCTGTCTGAACTGAGTATGAGAAAGTGAGTGAAGTGTTAGGCTGCGATACATCTATCCAACTTTAGTCTGATTATGTTGGAGAAAATCGAAGTGAATAAAGACAGCGAGAATGTTTTTAACTAGGGATGGCAGTTCTCGTATTTCTGTGTGCCATCTGCACATGATTGAAACTGGGTTATAGTAGAGAGTCAGTATTTGTGCTGGCTGTAGAAGGCTTCATTTCAATTGAGCTTCATATGGCTGAAGTGGGAGGAACTTCATCTTATAAACCGGTTATGCCGATCATACTTGCGAAACCTATCCATGTAGACTGCATTCAGTTCTTACTGGTTTTTGAGTCTTTCCTAATGTTTTGGTGGCTTTTTACTCCATGGTGCCATTTTGCTTATCATTGTTTAAAATGCGTATTTTGACTTCGATGTGGGCACCAAACTTGAAACACTACTGCTTGCGTGATCTATCCGATTGAACTTACATTTTGCGCTGATGTAGTTAATAAGTTAAAACGATTCTTAAGATCTTCCAAAGAAAATGGACAAGTGCCAAACCAAATTGGTTTTGATTACTCTGTAGTTTATCTTTGCTTAAAAAAAAAAAAAAGGCTCCTCAAACATAATTTACCCACTAAGAAAATAAATGAGAACCTAAGCTTGTTAATTTCATCAGAATGTTTATTAGTGTTCCCATACTATCATGAGGGTCCTGAAGCCCATAGTCAAGGTTCTACTGAAACTTCGAATTGAATATTTGTATGCTTTTAATATTAATTATATATGGATTACAATGCTTTTATTTATTGTCTTCATTCTCATATTAAGGTCAAAATAATAACAAACTATTTTGTGATTATTTAGGGGATTCATCATCATGGCTCTTCTTTTTTGGAAGTTAACAGTGTGCTAGATCCTGTATTTCAGACATTGACAGGATAATCACATCATGTAGCTGAAAGTATATTACTAGTTAGTAACAAAATGTCTTCTATGCATTCCACCTGTACACATCTGATTCTTTTTTTTTTTTTTTTTTTCTTTTTTTATAATTGCTATCAAAGCGCTTGACCTTAGTACAATTTTCACAATGGGCAATGTCAAGACGAACCCGAAATTTTGCATCCTCTGGTACCATTTAAAGCACCTCATGTTAAAGATGAGACTCATTAATTAAAAAAATAAAATTCTGTAGCATATTCAATTATTAGTATAATGTTGTTTATGGTGATTATTTATGGTAGCTGTTTGCTTTTAGCGTCAAAAACCATTATACCAGATGGTGATTCTGCCATCTCCTTTTAAACTTATTTTCAGTCCATAAAATAATTCTAAAATATGCTTTCGCACGGTATCAATGCTGCCACTGGTTACTTTCCTGGCAGAGTAGGACTTACTGAAAGACTGAGTATCAGAAGACATAGTAGCTACTTCCTTTTTGTAATCTGATATAATACAGAATTTTGTGTGTGTGTGTGTGTATATATATATATATATGACTTTGTATATGTTATTATTATTCTACTTTGACGACTTAGCTGGTCCTTACATTTCTTTTTCAGTTGCGGTTTATGGGTTTTATTGCACTCGCTTTCGGTGAGAGTTGATGATGGAGAAAGCCATGCGGCATTTGCAACCATATGTGATTTTGTACACAATTTCTTCATCTGTCAGGAATGCCGGCAACACTTCTATGACATGTGTTCAAGGTAACTTCATTGAAGATTTAACTAACAAATTTCTGCAGCAACATCGTCTAACCAGAATTCCAATTATGCAGTGTTTCTACCCCTTTCAAGAAATCTCGTAAATTCGTCCTCTGGTTATGGGATGCACACAACAAAGTTAATGAGAGGTTAATGAAGGAGGAGGCATCCCTTGAGACTGGTGATCCTAAATTTCCAAAAGTTATCTGGCCCCCTAGACAGCTTTGCCCTTCCTGCTATGGTAGTCAAAACTCAAAAGATAAGGGGATCGTTTGGGATCAGGATGAGGTTTTTAAGTTCTTGAGCAACTATTACGGGGAGACATTGATAAGCCTGTACAAAGACAAGGAACACATGGATGGAAAGTCAGCAGCAATTGTAGCTGAAGATTTTGCGGTTTCGACCAATGCTGTTGTGGTGCCTGTTGGGGCTGCTTTGGCGATTGCTGTCGTGAGCTGTGCATTCGGGGCACTTGCCTGCTACTGGAGGCAACAACAGAAGAGCCGGAAGTATAAATACCATCTACACTCCTTAAAAAATATTTGACAGTAGAAGGGTAATAGGCTCATTCATAATTTGTTTAACGGAGCTAAGAAACTTACAAAAAAGAAAAGTTGGGAAAGAGGAAACTGAACCATGAATAATATGAAAGAGGATATAGGTGTTTGTGTTTTGAGGAATTGATATTCTTATTCATTGTTTTCTTAACACTTCAGGCCAAGGAGAAGCTGGAACTGAAATTGTTAACAGAAGAAATCTGTGTAAGAAAGCATCAGTTAAGACACAGTGATATCAGGTACTGTACTGGAAACAAGTTGAAAGCCTTAGAAGGATAAATTTTCAATGTGCTTTTCTTCTGGGGGCTCTTTCAGATTGTACAGATTTTGTAACAGTATGATTTTGGGAAAGTTTGCATTATTGATCATCAAGATTTTGATTTAAACACGGTTTTCCCTCTGTATTTGTACGTGTAATGTGAATTACAGAAAATTCGAATGTAGAAACTATTTGTATGCAATCATGTAATTCTACGTTATAAATCTTGTGCAGATCTTTCCAAGTTTCGATCTGTTGCAGATCTTCAACCGTTCATTTGTACCCAAGAACCAATGAAACTAAGGCATCTCATGGCACATTTTTGACGCACATTACAGCCTAGGTTGAAAGCTAAGCCTGGCTTAGATACATTTTCACGTACTAGTAATAACCATGTGCTTTGCATGTGTTATATACAGACTGAATGTGAAGCGCAAAATTGTGCATCATTGTTGAAAAGTAACTTTTAAACATTTTGTGAAATAAACCATTGAGAAAATGAGTAACAATTTTTTTTTTCCCAGTTGATGTATGAGAAAATGAAAAGCTTGTGTTTTTATAGCTATCATCGTACGCAAGGGTAAATTAGGGCTTTTCTGGAAAAATTTAAGGGCCAAATGATAAGAAAATTAAGGGTCCATTTGTTTTCAGTTATAATAAGCTTATTTATAATTAGCCTTGTTTTTTTCTGACAAAAACAAGACACAGATCTGACAATTCCCTTTTTTTATTTTTTGCTCTTTAAGCGTCTGATGGTGTTCCACCTGTGTACAAATAATGCATTATTAGGCCCCACTTGTTAGATTGAAAATTCAAAGGATGGGCCCCTACAATTCAAAAAAGTTTTTCCCTGCAATTCAAAGTCTTTCCCATTTCTTATTGTAAGAAACTCACGGTAAGCGACGCGTGCAGTTCGACTATGGAGAGGAGGCCTCTCCCTTACGGAGAGACCTCATGCACACATGACCCCTTATTATTGAGAGATCAAATAACGGACATCTCCTTAGAATTTCTCGCGACGCGTGTAAGTTTTTGTAATTTTCAATAGAATAATTATTTGCCAATCAAGGCAAATTATAATACAAAAAATTATAAATGGTGCCAAACGGATAAAAGATTTTCCTTGATTACCTGTTGCCACTTATAAACGAATATATGCATATATATATGGATAAAGAGGCTCCTCAAAGTCAACCACTAATAATTTCTTAATATTTCAACTTTCAGATTCTTTTCTTCAAATTATGCTTTCTAATATATTGCTTGGACCAACAAATGGTCAAGAAATGGAAGCAAAGTAAACAAGTAGCCCACCTTCCAGACAAAGACATTCAGCTATATTCTTCTAAATTTTATATACACAATGGTATAGAAGTTCTGTACAAATACTTCTTGAAAGGTGCAGTGGTATGAAGTTACACCTCAAAATGTACACTTGGGAGGGTGCAAGTGTCCGGAATACGCATGCCTTGATAAAGTAAAAGGCATATTCTTGTTCATAGTATGAAACGATAAAATCATAATATTGTTTACACCAAACATGGAGAATCTCAAGTTTGCAGCAGCACTTATGCTCGATAGCATTGTGCAGGAACATCTGCATCATTGAAAGATTACTAAAGCAGTGAAACCACTTAATGAGCAGGCGTCGGCTGTGGCTGATTCACGGTTAATTGACCGGCTTCTTCATCGGACAAACTGTTGGATATATTAGCCTGTTGCCATCCCAAAGAGGAGATAAATAAACCGCTTCTCTTTTATTTTTTTTTTTTAAATATATATATATATATAGTTTTATAGATTTTTGCAAACTGAGAATGATTCATAATTTGAGAAGGTAGTTAAAGAAAGCTGGCTGCTTCATTCACCTGTTGTCTCCGACGTAGCACAGAAGTCACAGCTTTCAGTATAATGCAGATTGGCAGGATAATCCCAGCGATTCTTAGAAGTAATAGCTGTCATAAAGAAAATAAGAAACTCAATCTACAGCTTCATACTTTCCCACTTCCAATAAAGCTATAGAATCTTTACCATGATCAACGGGAAAGAATAGTTCCATGCTCGGCTTACAATGATGGGAAGAGTATGCCTCAAAATCAAAAGGATCATAAACTGTGAAAAAGTAAAAACATGAAAATAGAAATGAGCAATTGTTATTGTTACTCAGCCTAATAGCGGTAAATGAATGTGGTAATACCGAGTTTTGCTTTTATTTCTTTGGAAGTTTCAAGCAAGCATGACAAATTCAAGCAATATCATTAAAGATATTCCTTTTCAATATTAGCAAGCAAGACCCTCATCAGTTCATTGTTTTTGTTTAATAAAAATTTTTCATACGAGGGGGAGAGAGAGATTACAATAATGGCAATTGAGCGACAGCAGACAATGCTTCTTGAGGTAGAAACTTCATATTCATCATATTCAGAATCAAGGAAATCGGGATCGGATGAAACCATCGTTATGAAGCGAGGATTAGCTAAGTCTCTTCTGGCTATTTGCCAATTCCCCCTGACAACAGTAGTGTGATTTAGCGATTGAACATCAATGGATATGTTCTGTTCTCATAATTTACAAAATCATAAACTAACAAATGCCTGGGATAAAAAGTACCTAAAGTTCATTGGAATTCCACGAAAACGGAAAATCGGGGGCGGTGCTGTATATCCTGGCTTGAATTGCTTCAATGTGTATATACAAATAAATCAGAAAACCACTAAAATAATTGAAAAGGTAACAGAACTTCATATTTGAAATTTAAGTGCAGTAAATCAGCATAACAAGTAATTGAGCCAAATTTGAAAAGCTTGTGAAAATCAGAGCCCACCTGATGGCATATCTCACACATAGTGTCACCCTTCTCATTACACCATCTCTGAACGCATTTCCGGTGAGCATACTGGAAGCAAAGCAGAGCCATCATTTATGACTTTTAGGTGGCATAGGAAAAGGAAGAAATAATCAACTTTAGTATAAATGCTCAGAAAGAAAAATTAGCTTCTTGCTTTGAAAATTCATTCTAGGCCCTATTACTCTATATTATTATGTAATATTAAGATGACAAAGTCAGACTCTGCCAAACCCGAAAATCTATCCAAAAATTCTTTTCCAACCTTATTGGTTGCTAACTGGAACAAACATAAAACTCTAGTATCGGGATCTGTTTTACTTAAATCATCAGAAGGATACTACTTTCTTGTCTTTCAGGGAAGGATGAACAATACCAAATTTTATCTCTTTTGAGCTTTAGCAATTGAAACTACATGTTGTGTAAATAAGCACATGAAAAGACAAAACAGAAGCCTTAATAACTAACTATTTGATTGCAAAGACCGGTATAACATAGCAAAGGATAAAACACATAACCATGAAGATCAAAATTATTTCAGAGAACACTATAATACGATTGGAGGGCCAACCAACCTTCAAGCTACCACAGCAAGAGCAAGGGGTCTCCATATTCGAATCAAGATCTTCATCCTGGCATATTCTGCACTCAACCAGTTTCCTTGGAGATAATCTAGCTTCAGAATCTTTAAGATGGGAGCAAGCAATCACTGTTTCATTGATTGCTGTCTGTTTTGATGATTGTCTGCTTTCAATGGCTGCCTCCAAAGTAGATTCCGTGAGCAAACGATCAACCAGAAAAACAAAGTGATCTCCCATCCTCCGTCAGCAATATAAGGATAACCACTTAATGAAAGGAAAGCCTTAAACAACCACTCCACTTCCCTGAGATTAAAAAAGAACTATATAACATAATCAAGAGAGACCTGTGCTGATGTGTTTGTGGCAGAAAAACACGAAAGTGGGGAGTTCATAAAGCCTACAAGTCTGTAAGAAGCAAATAATAACTACAGGCAGAAAGAAAATGTAAGACTGGTAAACAGAAACTACCTTAAGAACATCAAAGGTATTGTCTAACAGAGCAAAAAAATCAAAACATTCAGCAAATTTCAATAAAATTCCATATATCAAAGACGTGTTTGTATCCAAATAAGGGACGAAATTAAATAGACGAAGGCTAATAAACAAATAAATGATGTTTATTTACCAGTCAAAACACTATTTAAGACTCATCCGAAGACAAATTCAAAAAGTAACAAGAAAACTGCATAAAAACAATGAAAAGGTCTACCACAAAGGGGTAAGGGAAAGATTAAGACTTGACAACCAAAAATTCAAAAAAGTGTGTTCCCTTTTCCTCAAGGAAACAAAAAGAATGGCAAAAACCCATATCTGAAAAATACTTAACCAATATTCACAGAGGGCAGAAAACTAAGAAAAAGAGATCGAATCATTAAACACAGAGAGAGGAGGAAATGAGGCATACCCAGTTGGCGAAAAGTGATCTTTTGGGCAATAAAACGTTAAATGCAAAGAAAAAACTAGACAAAAGTTGTGGGAATTTAAGAGAATATACTTAGAAAGCAAAAGAAGTTTAGAAACAGAGACTTACAAGAAGGGGATCGGATATCTGAAAGCTAAGAAATCTCTCTTTCCTTTTGCAAAAACCTGACGTGTGCTCTTCCAAGCAAGAGATGGAGTGTCCTTATTGTAAGCACCCAAATTCAAAATCTTTATCAAATACAGAATACATATCTTCTCTTTCGTGCATAAATACCCACACCCACGAACCGGAAAAGCATTTTCAAGGAAAAACAACAATAAAATAGTTCAAGCATGTCCCCATCCTTTATATAGTACTAGTTTATACAGTAGTGACATTTGTACAATGTATGTCCTGCAGATTTTCTTCCTTTTTTTTTTTGTTTGTATTTTTTTTCTTTTTCTCAAAAATTAATATTTAGTTATAGACTTATAGTAAGGCAAAAAAAAAAAAAATTCATGTACCATGTGGTTTGTCAATTTTTTAAAGAATCCGTTATGTGTGTGGGAATCTGACGGCAGAGGAACCATTGCTCTCCTTTTCAGTTTTCTGACGGGATCATTTATTTATGGCTTAAACTTAATTAATTATGAAGTTAGATACTATTAATACAATACTCTGTTTATTTAATATTTCTGGAGTTCCATTAGTTCAACAACCAAGCTAAAAGTCACTTAATTTAATATGCTATTAATTATTGAGTAATTGTTTAATTTTTGTGCAATGAGAGGGTTTTGGAAGGATGGATCGACTCATTGAGCCACAAAAATACTGTTAATCATTCAGATATATCAATGACTTAATCTTATTTTATTTTATGTTACAAATACTTTCGACCATCTAACACTAGGAAAATTCTCACCGAACTCACGATTATTATTATAAACTTAATCATTCAGAATTATTGATAAACAATTTACTTTGACATTTTTTGGCAAAATGGAAAAAGAGAAGTGTACACTTTTAAGCTCTTTGCATGTAACGGTTACTATAAATTTCTAAAAATAAGTTGAAGAATTCGAAATACTTGTCAAAACGTAACAAGAATTAGCAAGAATAGGATACCAACCCCATTCCTAACTCAAAAATTGTGAAAGCAAGATTCATTTATGAAGCATTTTTTTCAACATATTATAATTTTACATACTTCGTCTAAAGATAAGCGAATTACTAGTTAATAATAGTAGTAATCTCATATGTTGATTGTTCACTTTAACTTAAAACATGGGAAATAAATTGGTCCGAGCTTTGATAATTCATATTATGTTTATATTTTCAATTTTAAAAGACCATAAGTCAAATAACTTCAAAACCTTTAACTCAAAAATAAGAATCACAAACATCAAATTGCCACGTACAAGGTTGAAATAATAATAATTCAAATATTGATTTAGAACTACTTTTGAAGTATTCTAGAATTTGTGACACGTGTAAATAAAATTCTAACTCTTCTTCTCTAAGAAAGGAAACTTGTACTATTATTATCCCTTTGTAGATAAACATATAATTTATCACTAATATATGGATTAAGACAAGAAATTAAACAATAAAATTGTCATATGAAGTGATTGTTAGCCAAAATAAGCAATATTTAAACTATATACATATATATATATATATATATGATCTTGCTAGCTCTTTAATCAAAACTCTTAACCATATATAAGCCAAATTCTTGCTATTTTTTATTTTTTTCTTCTTGTATTATCAAATTTTTTTTTCACTTTTAGTAGCCTCTTCTCATTTTTGTGGTTTTGTGATGTAGAATAGATTTACATAGAAATTTGCTATTACTTTTGAGTGGTGCTACTGTGGCTTCTCCTGCGAGGTGTCATAACGTACATCAATTATATAAGTTTTATTTCTTTTCTTTTTTTTTTGAAGGAGTATGAGTTTTATTTCTAATATCAAGAAAATAATTAAATTAAAATTTTTATAATATTTTTGGGTGGTGTTGTTTTAAGTTGAGAATGACCTATTGATGACCAAATTAAAATAAATTAAACAAGTTTGACCATTAATTACAACTCTTTTTAGACGGCCTTGACGTGTGCAAGTGTTTGTGTGGTTGGCTCACTTTCATTTTGGTGGAGTTTGTTGTGCAAAATATGGTCTATATTTTTGAGGGTTTGGTTGAAAAGCAAAGTACACAGTCATATCTTTCTCATTGGTTTGGTTGGTAACCTTCTTAAACCAATAAGAATCCATTCAAATCTCACGCATCAAGTCAAGTCAAATACATACTACAAGACGTTTTGTATGTTAAACTGAATATTATCGCAAATTTTTTAAAACTTATATTATCGATTCCTGTCATCTTATGCATGGACCTTCATGTATTTTTCCCATTCTAGAAACTAACATTCCGTTCGTCTCGAATCGTAGAACTAGTAATTAACTTGTATTAGGAAGGAAATCAATTGCTTCACTCCTATTTTTCAAAGTTTTTTTCTTCTTTTTTAAATCACAAAGGGATTGTAAGGGACGAGATTCGAACCTTGATTAAGGGCGTGAGAAATTCACTAAGATGTCATCAGACCATATGCATTTTAATAATCATTTGCTTTACTCTTTGTTGATAAGAGAAGAAATAAAATAAGACCAAAAATGAAATGAAATAAAATAAGAAGAAATGAGGTCAAAAACATTTTCAAAAACTTTTGCACATAATTTCACAAGATTAAGGAAAAGATAATATATATTTTATTATTTTAGGTTAAGTAAATGCATCATGAGGAACCAAACCTATGTTATATAGAATCCCCATAGGTTCGATTCGAGAAATTCTAATGAGATGATGCCTCTCCGTCCTACACACATGGCCCCCCTGTTATTACGGGATCAGGGGGCCCGCACCCTGATCTCCCAATAACAAGGGGCCATGCCTCAATAACCGGACCGTGTTCTTATCGTTAAAAGGAAAAAGGAAACTATCTATTTTACTGGGCAACAAGGTCCTTAACTTTTCAATTTGATACGTCGTTGTTGTGTAAACCAAAAGGTCTATTTTGCCCTTTAGGACGCCCCAATTTTTGCAAAAAGAAAAGCATGCCCTTTAACTCTAGGAAAAAATAAAATAAAATTAAAGATAAATAATATATTGCCACACCTTGTCTTATTAGGATCCACGTGTCACCATACCAAATGCGTTGAGGAACGAAACCTAACTTATATAACAACTTGGTCCCAAATCTACCTTTTTGGGCAGTAAGGTCCTTGACTTTTCAATTTGATGCGTCGTTGTTGTGTAAAGCAACAGGTCTATTTTGCCCTTTAGGACACCCCAGCTTGCAAAAAGACAATCATGGCCCTTCTTCCTAGAAAAAAAATTGTAAAATTAAAGATTAATAATATATTTTTCGCACTCTTGTCTTATTAGGATCCACGTGTCACTATATATATATATATATATATATTGAAGAAAAAAGCTAAATAGACAAAAAGAGATACAAAAAAGATAATCAAAATGACAAGTGGTTATATGTTAAGTGTTGATGGAAAAATGATATTATGTGTTAAAAACTAAGATTGTGTTATATCTCAGTTTTGTTAGATTTTTTATATGTGATTTTGTTATTTTAAAATATATGTATTGAATGACAATGCTATGTTTGTTTATACCATGAGAAGGCTTTGACCCAGATTTTGATTTTAAAATGTACATTTGGTGAAAGATTAAGGAGAAACGTGTTCACAAGTTCGACGAAAATCCTAAAAAAGGCAATGTTTTACCACATTCATGGTAGATGTGGGATAATTGTCGAAGGAGTTCTGAACACTACGAAAGCTTTGCTATGGAAGGGACCTTAAGCAGGTCAAATCGATTTGTTTAGATTAAAGACATGTCTCTAAACTAGTTGTCATTTTACATTGGAGGTGGATAATCATAATAAATATATAAAATCATCCGCTTATTTACTATCGAATAATAAAATGCCAAATGACATTCCCATGAGGTGGAGATAGAAGTCGTTAATGGATGATATTGTCCATCAAATCCTATCAAGGACAAGACAGTTTTTTTTCCGATGTCGAGATGATATAAATATACTGAAGTCAGATAATGCCTTTACTGTGCTGTAAGTACTTGTGCAAAAAACCATTAATCTTGGTCAACCCCTGTAATTTAAGTTTCTTACATGTGTTGACCCTTGTAGTACATACTGTCGCCAGAATTCTCAATATGGTAAATTGGTAACATACTAATATGTGTATCAGACGTTTAGTCAAAGTGTACAGGTTACATATAGTTAGAGGTAGCATTTTTTTCGGGTTTACACCAAACCCAAAACACCCGATTGGTTCGGCTGGTTTAGGGAGAGAAAAAAATCCAATAATCAACCCGAAAATCCGAAAAGGTGGTTGAAAACGGAAAACTGAAACATTCGGTGAAACCCAAAAATATAGTAACGGTCCAAAACCGAATCGAGTCAATGGGTTGAGGTGAATGTTGGAAATTATTGTTTTAAGTATATTTGAGGAAGAAGAAACAGAAACGAAAATGGAAAAATGTAAATAAATGGGAATGTGGTTCTGTTTATTGCGGCCGCACGGTTGTTTCTCAACAAAGAGACAAGTTTTTTCTTCAAGTTTTTGGCTTCTTTGGGTGAAGTTTTGTGATTTTTGGCATCTCAACTGATGGCTTGATTGAAAATCTATAAACATGAGATGGATTTTCAAGTTCGGAATGGATTAAAAACACCTTACAATAGACAAAATAATTCCAACAACTTAGATAGAAAATGTTCATGAAGTTCCTATTCCGGTTTCTTCATTTATGGCTTTGAGAATCTGGGTTTTGAGGCTTGATTAATCCGTCAAATCCATTTGCGTTGTAGTCTTTAAAGCATCTCGAACCGAGAGGAAGCAAATGTATTTTTAAGAGAACAGTCTAGGATCGTCTTTGAGCTTCTGTTCGTGGTTTAATTATGTTCAATGTGTTCCGGTTGTTTAAAGTTCAGCTTAGTTCCTGTTTGATTTGCTCCATTTTTTTTTACCGTGTCAATGACGTTACAAATAACGGTGAACAGACATGCATCCAAAAGAAGGTGCAAACCCTGTACAAAATAAAAAAATTGAGATGATACACCTCAGAAATATCAAATTGGAGCGAAGTTATTATATTAAAAGGGTCACGTGCTGGGATTTATTAAATAAAGTTTTTGAAATTTTTTCTATTGTTAATGATAAAATACACTCTACCCTACGTCCTTATCTATAGAGTATTTTATTAAATTTTATATCTTTAGATACGATTATTATTAAGAATCAACCGAATTAAGTATCGTTGAACAACCAGGTTAGGTTTGCATGTATGATATGCATGGAAGATCTAAATTTATATGTAACTTATTTTAAGTAAATAATTATTCAAAATTAGTTAACAGTGCAATTATTAGAACCGTGAGAATCGTATTGCTGAAAGCACCCACCGGAAATGGATGATTGGTGGATTCTGATGATAATTGATTAGGTCAATTTACGTTGTACCTTGCATCCATATCTACGAAACAAAACTATATGAATTAACGCTCATCAAATAGTGAGATATAACTAAACATGTACGTGATGTTTATATGGGATGATTCCATATAGTTTGTTTCGTAGATGTTATGCATGCCCTCGTATAAAACATCGCATGAGCTCATAATAAAAAAGTCCGCCTGCTAATTAAATGACTTGCTCAAAAGTCTGTTCGTAGTAAATCTTCCTTATGCTTCAAAGTGCTCCATGTCAGCTAGTGGTAGTAAAAGTTAAAATTAAAATACAAAAAAGCGGAAATTATAATTGATAAGAGATTATGCAAAAATTAAGGTGTGGTGTGCAAAAATGTCTCAAATTTAGACCCTTTTCATATGTGTCCAAAAACCAGTTTCATCGATTATTAAACTCTCGCCCTAGTAGCTATTAAAAGAGAGATTCACATTTTAATTCGGGACTTGGGAAAGTTTTTCTTCTTCCTATCTTCTTTACTCTTCAAAGATGAAAAACTACAAGAAAAAACGCTCAGACCGACAGCAAAATTCCAATGGACGTCGATCCATAGGTAATTACCAACGGTGGATAAAAATTCGTCAGCAATTTCCGACCGAAAAAAAATTCCGTAGAAAATTGCCGAAGGTAGGAGGTGCTGTCGAGAAATACCAATGACTCAGCCAAGCCGTTGGTAAATACTGACGGTAGACCTTTTCCGTCGGTAAAACGGTAGTTTCTACAGCCGCAGAGGTCATCGGTATTTCCAGATAGCAAGCAAAAGCCGTCGGTAATTGGCCGATCTCTGAGTACCTACGGATACCCTACAACCGTTGGTAAGTACCGACAGTACTATTTTACCGTTGGAAATTACTGATGGATTTTACCGCTCATTGGCTATTTCCGACTAGTTTTCCATACCGCCGGCATCTCCGACCGGTTTTTAGGCCGTCGGAAATAGATCGGTATTTTTTCAATAATTTCTAAGAATTAATAAATGATGTGGTGAAATTCGAGTATGTTTTAATTTATTAAATGATGTGGCTGTTATATTATAGTTGAATTAATGCATTTTATTTAATGTTTGCCTATTAAATTAATTTTTTACTTCTTAGTTTTTTTCGAAAAATATATATTTTTTTTGAAAAAAAATAAAAAATATTTGATATAAGTCACTTTTTCTTTTCTTTTTTTTTTTAAATCATATGTATAAAATTTTTAACCATCTTAGCCACTTTTATACAAAATTACTGATAAAATGATAACTTTTTCAAACTTACAATTTGCAAATAGCCATAAAATTTTAAAGTGAAAAACATAGAAATTAATGTAAAGAGTTTATAAATTTTTAATGCACAATAATATTATTTATATCTTTAATTGAAAAAACTATAGAATATATGTTAAATATATTATAGATACATAAAAGAAACAAGAATGAGTAATATTCCAGCGGTTGGGAACTTGCTCCCTAACTCGGAGGTGAGGGGTTTGAACCCTCCTGTTTGGAAAAATGGTGGGAAAATTAAGTTTTATCATCTAAGCGGGTTGGATCACATGCGCGAGTTGCCGGGTATGGGCTCGGGTTGGGTAAACGGGTTCTGTAGGATGGCTTTAAATTTTTTTTTCAACTTTTTCAACAAGTTACATCATCCGTCGGTGGACTTCTCGTCAGTAAATACCGGTGGAATCTAGTAGCCGTCGGAATTTACTGACGGCCGGCTGAAGTCGTCAGAAATTACTGACAATGTTTAGCCATCGATGATTATTGCCGGATCTGTCGGTAATCACTGACAAGGCGATTTCTGACAGATTTTCCGATCATTCTTTACCCGTCGGCAACACATTGTACCGACAGAATTTGACTACTACCGAGGGATTTTTGCCTTCGATACAGGCGTGCTTTTTAGTAGTGAAAGTTTAGGACTTAGATTTCTTAACAATGAAAGAAAAAGAAAGTTAGGGCTCTTCGTCCTGCAAGAGAGAAGAACTGATCGATGGTGACATCCAATTAATTAGTTATCTGGACGGTAGAAGTAAACAGAAACGCGTTTATCCAGTATTCTCAAAGCCGTAATAGAATCAACTATGAGAGACGCACTATTCAAGCTAAAAGTTTCACCCGTAAATCTCTACTTCAACATCAATCTCTTGCTTTACCCCAATTTCTGAGTAGCGCTATGAAAATGTTATAACGAAGACCAAGTCAAGAACAAACCTCCTGCTCATTGTTTAATCAACAAAATTCCTACTCCAATGACAATGCTAATTTCTTCTACGACACTGTTACAATCCAATTGTTGTGGTTACATGGGAATCAAATGTCTTCTTTTATATGTTGCATTGATTAGGTTATATCGGAATGTTAAGTTTCAGTGGCTACTAGTTCCATTTGTTAAACGAAATGGCACATTTTCATAGGGTTCGCATAGCACGATTAGTGGTCATTTCAGGTAAGTAGTTTATGTAATTGTAGTCTATCTTACATTTGGCTTGCTAGGAATGACACTTTGTTAGTGAATATAATCTCACCTTACAGATTTTGTCATTCTGAACATAGAAAGTGTCAACGTAAATAGGAATGACACTTCGTTAGTGAATATAATCTCACCTTACAGATTTTGTCATTCTGAACATAGAAAGTGTCAACCTAAATATTTATAGTCTTTATGTCGAGACTACACGGGTGACTTGCTAGGAGTGATGTTTTGTTTGAGAATGTTAAGTTATGATTACACAACATGTAATATGTATTGATTTGTTTAATTTTGTTCAAACACTAGACATCTGGTAATGTTATACCGCTATACTTTCTATGTAGCGTGTTCTGATTGAACAACTCACATTTAGGTTAGACAAACTTACATGTGAGTGTATCCAATACACCAACTGCACGTCTGGCACGTGAATTAAACTGTTGTCCATATTTTCTAAAAGTCACTATTTTACGACATTAGATAGGAGTAGGATCTTATTTTCTCCCTAATAAACACCAATAACTATATATTAATTAAATAAAAAGAGCTGCCTTTTGTACCACAATTTTCCGCCAAAAACTCTATTAATAGGGTCTTTTTAGAGTTTTAGACGTTTTGTTTCATATTGCGGTAATCTATATGGTATTCTAGATTTTTCAATTTTTTTAAAAAAAAATTTATTCACTTTTGTATGATCCATTCACTATTTTGAAATAAAGATTCACTATCAAATTTAATAACTAATAGATAGTTATCATCCTTTAATTGTTTAAATTATAGATAAATTTGATTATTCAATTGTCTAATTTTTTTTTTTTAAATTTGTAGTTTATAATTAAAATAAATTAAACATATATATTGTTAGTTTAAGTTAACTGAAAATTATAATTGTAATTTTTTCTTAATTTTCCCCGTACAAATGAATATTAATAATTACGACTATTTTATATATGATTGTTTTTATGTATTATTAATTTATATAATCTTTACGCTTTCTAACTTTATTGGTTTCGAATAAGAAATATTTTCTAGGTACATGACCCCACCCTTTTAGCAATTGTTTCGTACTGTGCCATTTATCTAAATTAGTGCAAAAAATAAAATGATATTTATTTGCTTCAACGATAACAATCGGGTTTCAACTATATTTACGTTGAAATAACAAGAAAAAAATTACATTATTATTTGGTTGATGTTAAAAATTAATTATTCTTTATTGGGTAATGTAACCTTATAAAATTTCACCATATAAAAAATATATATAATTTCATATTATTTATTTTTTAAATAATTTGATATGTATTCTTCCTATACAATATACGTATGAGAATCTCTACATTCTCCCTTTTTTTGGTTTTTTAAAAAAAAAGGACAGAAAAGAAAATAAAAACTCTTATGCAATAATTAATAAAAAAATGTATCGTTTATCGCTATATGTATAGCAGGATTATCCCACCATACACACATGACGGGAGATCATTAGGACAACCGTGTCATCATATACAGAGGGCCCACTGCCTAGGTTTCCCTAGTGATCTCCTTATGCGTGTCTGTATGGCAGGATAATCCCGCTATATATGTTGCGGGAGATCATTTTTTATTCATTCATACTTCGACGCGTTGTGTTCTCTTTGTGTTTTAGTTATCTATTTTCATTTAAAAATAAATTTTGAGGTTACTGTTTTGGGAAAATAAAAAACACGTTATGTTTGCTCTTTTAGAAAATTATTTTTAAAAATAGAAAACATGTTTGATTAGAATTTTCTTGAAAAATAATAAATTATACAATAAAAATTGCATGAAAGTCTTAAACTTTTCAAATTGTTCAATTAGATCGGAAGAGCACAATCCTCTCCACCACCTTCTAGGCCACCAGATAGTGGTGGCGACCACCATCTGGTTGTCTCGCCACCATCCCGGTGGTTTGTAGTGGTGTTCAGCCACGAGATCCTTTGTCGATGAATCGAATCTAGTGTTATTGGTGGCGCCGTCTATGTTATGGCGGTGCGTGGTGTTGCTGCCGGCAAGCGGTGATGTTTAGGATTAAAATGAATATAAAAATAAAAGTTGAGATTTAAATGTAATTAATGTAAAGTTTAAAATCTGAAAACGAATTCTTCACATTTTTAACTTTTAGTACAGAAAACATTAAAAACAAGAAAATGTTATTTTTAATTTTCTTTACAAATTTTGAAGTTGTTTCTAAATTGCATTTTAAATTAAAAAAACCACGTTTTTATTGTTTTAAAAAACTGAAAATAGAAAGCATTTTAAAAACAACAAAGAGAACGCAAATATTTTCACAACTTCTGTTTTCTATTAATTTGTTCATACTAAATTGATGATGTTTTAAGAAGTTGAGATCGGAAGAGCGCGTGTAGGGAAAGAGTGTAGGCAAAAATATACTCATAAAGAAAAGGGAAAAATAATAATAAATAAATAAAACAACACGTGAATTTAAGTAAATAAATAATTGAACTCTCGAGAAAATAAAAGAGATGCTTTGTGTGTTTTTTCCTTTTTTCTTAAATTAAATTTGGAAAAAGTCTTCAAAAGTCTTATGGTTATGAAAAAAATTTTGATAACAGCATTTTATATACTACTTCAATAGAAAATTGAAATAACATGCAACGCATGCTACGCGTGACTAATTATTATTTAGTACCATAAGACGTATTGAGACTTTTAAAAAGTTTCAATTGAAACTCCAAATTTTTTTTAACAAGTCATAATTAAATACGTTAAGATTTTTAACGAGACCTAATAAACCTACATTGAATGTTTTGGGATTTCATAAATCCTAAAACATTTTAAAAGTCATGATTGAATACACCCCTAAATAGAGTTAAAAGTATACAATTAACTAAAAAATAAAACATAAAAAAGAACCCAAACTATGAGCCGTCTTGACCCATATTTGTAACCCGGCCCGTGTGAGCTTGGTGAGCCAAGCAAGCCGACCCCAACTTGAGTAATGTCTCATGTTTTAGATAAATTAATAAATTTATCAAATTAATACCAACTATATATTTCAAAAGCCACGTTGAAGCTCGTATAGTGTTTCCTTTAAAGGAAATACCAAGCACAAAAAATTTCACAATTCTCAATAATTTTTGTTTACATTCCCACTACATGTTTTCCTGTAAATCCAACTTTCATAGTAAATTTTATTTATTTTCACATAAAGCTTTCAAGAAAAATCTCCTAGTCTGGACTTTAGCTTATGTCAAAAGGCTCTTGAAGACTTGAACTGATTTTGCTAGAACTTTTTACAGGCCGGCCCGTGAGCAGGAGCCGCTCGTTGGCCTGCAATTGACTTCCCTAATTATTATAGGCCTTAGTGACAATTATGCAGTTGTTTATATATGGGTTATAATTCTTGCATTTTGAGATGCAAGAGTCATATTCAAGGGACCAACTTGAACTAAACTTTAACGTTATACGCCATCATTCATAATCAAACAACTTGTGTTTGTTTCTCACACATAACTAATCAATGTTCATTCGCTCGAGAAGCCTTTTTAGCAATGTCACTAAATAGTGAGTTTTAAGTCCAATACATCATTAATCGTTTAAATGTTATTCACTGTTGTGGTCTTGATGTTTTTCTATCTTTGTATAGTATTCAATGAAGGGAGTTCCTCTACAATTGAAGATGTTGAAATACCAATTTCTAGCACCACATTAGGTGATCATTGCAATATAGGTCCTGATAGAGCTAATGATCATTGTGTACAGATGACGAGTATGCATAATAGTTTCACGGATATTCCTGGACCAAGCAATCTATCTACCATAGATGACGGCATAGATGATTCTCACGTGTAAGGCCAACGTTACTTTAAATAAAAATGTCCTTGAAACTCTTTATTTTATTGACACGGTATCGATGATTCTCACGTGTAAGCATTTTTCATTGATTCACCTATGTTATTTCATTTTTTCAGTCAATGCATTCGACGACTTATTTGATGCTTTATCATATGCCTAGGCAA
Organism: Nyctanthes arbor-tristis; assembly: GCA_963692815.1. Lineage (NCBI taxonomy): Eukaryota > Viridiplantae > Streptophyta > Magnoliopsida > Lamiales > Oleaceae > Nyctanthes > Nyctanthes arbor-tristis. The sequence continues at coordinate 7,115 of CAVNYN010238895.1, read as the reverse complement.
ATGATATCATATATGATGGTATGTATTTATGTCGTGTACATTAGTTCTGATTCTTTTTCTGCACATAATGTCTTATTAAATTAATATGTTGTCCACCGATATCTAATTTGCTTTGTGTCAAACTTTATTCAATAGAGAAGGATACTGAACATACAGGATGTTTGATTGCACGTACTCATGCCTCATTAACTTTTAATTTTTAACTTTGTGAAACCATTATGCGTTCACTTTTAACTTAGTTATTCTTTGATGTTAAAGCAAATGAATAATTAATAATTTTTATATTTGCCATAACTGCTTGATTCCATTTTTCATAAATTTCAGCTTACGTTGATCTTGGGGATGCTATTCAAGAATGTGAACATTGTGGGGCCTCTTTTGGCATGCTGAAAGGATATAAAAACATTACAATTCAAAGTCTCCAAAGTTCTCTTTGTGTTACAATCAAGGAAATGTGGTGCTTCCGCTAATGAAAGAAGCTCCTAAAGTTCTCAATGATTTGATATTTGGATCAAATGAAAGGAGCAAACACTTTCTTGAGAGCACTTAGTCATATAATTCAATGTTTACATTCACTTCAATGGGTGGAAAAATAGATAAGGAGATAAACACCGGTAGAATACCACTATATTTAGGTTGAGTTGGTAAAATTACCATAGGGTTGGCAGCCTAAATTCCTACAGATGTACTCATCATATCCCGATGAAGAGATTGCAAATAAAATTGCATTTGTCGGGTAAGTTATATATGACAAGACTATTTGTGTACTTTTCTCTCAGCCTTGAACCATTTTTATAAGTTTCGTCACCTGTGATATCTAAAATCTAAGATGTACCAGGTCTACTATGGGACCTCATTGCATGATACGTTGGTTTTTTATCTTAAGGATATGCTTGACACCTATAATGTGCATGCTCAGTTATAATAGCCATGGACAGATTCAATGAAACGAATTCTACTACTATGAAATAGAAGCTTATTAGGAATAGAAATTTCGAAGATGAACTTACAATACTCCTAGCATTTGTAAGGGGGACTTATTGAAGGGGGCTTTAGCATGAATAAAAGAGGGAGAAAGGGGGAGGGAGGGAGGGAGAGAGAGAGAGAGATGTTGTCATTCAAACAAAGTCTGGGGATTTTTAGTTCATGTCTGAGTTGAATCCTTCTTTTCTCAGTTTGCAATACCCACTATTATTTCCATTTGGACAAGATGGCTTTAGAGAGGAAGTACGTCTCACACGTGTTGCTCAAACGTCATCTAAAGGAAGAAAGAAAGTTACCATTAAGGGATTCTTTTCATTTAGATTGCAGAAGAGAAGAAAGAGTCTCCATATATTCTGAGATCGAGAAGATTATTTTAGCAGTTTATGGTTGACGGCTATACGATAGTAGAATCATCACGTTTGGCATTTATTAGAACTCATTAGAAAGAGTTGAGAAGTGGATTATATAGTGACTTAGCCTATGCAGTTGGCTGTGGTGGGACAAATAGAGCCAAGCTAGGACAAGTCATTGTTTTGTCTAATTCATTCACTGGAAGTGTACGCAACATGATTTAAAATTACCAAGATGTGATGGCTATTTGTAGGTGGGCTGGATATTTCTCAATGTTCATCACATTTACGTGTAATCCTAAGTAGTCTGAGATAGTTCATTTTGTGGAGGACGGAGGACTGAATCCTAATGATTAGCTAGACATCTTCAGTAGGATATTCAAAATTAAGTTAGATCATCTCATTAAAGGCCTAAATCACAACAAGTTATTTGGTGAAGTCAAAGCAGGTAATCTCTACTATGGATTTATATTTAACTCAAAACCTTATATATTCAGTCTCTTATTTGTAAAGTCATGCTAGCATTGTTTGTTTTTCTTATTATATGCTTACTAAACAATCTTTTATCTCTTTTCACATGTGTAGTTGTTTGCACAGTAGATTTTCAGAAATGTGATTTGCCGCATGCGTATATTGTGTTGTGGGTAGCTCAGAAGGATAGCACATATGAGCTTCAAACATTGATGAGATAATATCAGTAGAGATTCCATATGAGAGTTTCTGAGCCTGATTACTCTAATGCTGTGAAAGAGTTAATGGCCTATGGGTCATGCAGATCATTAACAAAGATTCTCCTTACTTGAATAAGGGTCGTCATACGAAGCACTTTCTAAAGAAGTTTGTACAGCATACTACTATTGATCCAAGTAGTTTCTCGACAGTTCTTAAAAATAGTGTTGTTCTTGACAACAAATATGCTATCCTACACAATTGTATTCTATTGCTTAAATATGGGTGCACATTAATATTGAGTGGTGTAATTAGAACTGATCAATTAAATACCTATTCAAGTACATAAAAAAAGGCAATGACCGAATCACATGGCATTCCCTGAGACTGCAAATGTTTCTTCAGCTTAATAGGCCGTTGATCTTAAGATGTATTACGATTGCCGGTACGTCTCATCGTGTGAGGCTGCCCGGAGAATTTTTAGGTTTCATATTCACTACAGGGATATAGCTGTCGAGTGGTTTTTCACTCACCAGGGGAGCATAATGTTATCTATTCTTCAAGGGAAACTATTGATGCAGTGGTCAATCAGCCTACAATTCACTCAACAAAATTTTCAGCATAGATGAAAGCAAATGAAAAGTATCCTGAAGCAAGAAAGTTAACTTATGTTGAATTCCCTAATAAGTTCATATGGAAGAATACAATAAAAGAGTGGGTTTCGAGGCAGAAAGGATTTACAGTTGGACTTACTTATTTTATGTGCCCTGAAGCAAGAGAGAAATACTATTTGAGAATGCTACTGAATGTTATTCGTGGTCCTACCAGTTATGATGACCTGAAGACAGTTAATGGGACCTAACATGCCACATTTAGATATGTCTACCATACACATACGTTACTTGATGATGATAGAGAGTATGTTGATGGCATTATAGAGGCAAGTAATTGAAAGTATTCAGGTGATTAGTTAAAGGAGTTACATTCCGATACTGTAAAACCATCATCTGTTTTATTAAGAAGTGCTTATTGTTTTCGGTCTTCCAAATATATAGTTGCTCGAGCTTGGTCCATAAACTCCGTGTATGTGATTCTTTAATGATATGGTTGAACACATTATCATCCTCCCACTGTCTGATAACTTGTAAATAAAGCTTCATTAGTTCCATCCAATAGGTTTTTCTTTAGCAAATAATGGAAGGTAATAGTTCTTTACATAAAGTAGATCCTTCACCTCTACTTTCTAGATACGATAATTGGAACCATTCAACGTCATCATTCTTCTTTTATTAACCTCCATTGTTTAGCTCAAGAATAAGTTTGGTGAGATATTCTGGCTCCGATACCACTTCGATATGAGAAAATTCGTCAATATGATGATCATAGCGGAATATTAATTCTCTCTCTTGTGAGAACCTAATAGGAAATAAAAAAAATAGAGCAAAAACTAGATAGCAACGTGAAAAATAAATGAACACAAGATTTAACGTGGTTCGACAATTTACCTACGTCCACAACTCTAACTTTAATCATTCTTTCACTATAACAATATAATGGGTATGAATAATTTCTAGATAACACTAGAGACACAGAAAAGCTTCAAGAGTAACAATACAAGTCACAACTTTTCTCAAGAAAGGAGATTCTTGGAACACCACTTCAAAATCAGTGGAAAAGTCTCACAACAAAATCATCTCTATTCTAATTACGATTTCTCCAAAATGGACTGTTGGATCTTGATCTTTACCATTTTGATGTGAAGAATAATGAGTTGAGGAGAGACTATCCAAATTTCACGCCGATCGGACCACGGAATGATGAGATATCGCGGTTTAATCGACCACTATCCAAGCTGCCTACTTGCACGAATTGGGCTTCAACTTGCTCTTGATTTCTTCTAATGTTTGGAATTAATCACATACGCAACCGGCTGAAATTTTCAGCTCATTTAGGTTGCTTGATCTTGGTCTTTTTCTCTATGCCTTCGGCTTGTCTCACATACAACTTCTTATGTGCAAGACGTCTCTCGTCTTCATTCAGGTACACTGATATTGTGTCATTGGTACCCCATGTATAGAGATTCGAGGATCCAAACCTTAATAGGCCGTACTTGAGCCTCAAGACAAATTTTCATAATTGCAAGTAAACTCCTCCATTTATTTTATACTTGCAATGTTATCCCCAATCAACCAAATTAATTATTCCAACCCCTATTCAATTAACTTGTTAGGTTTGGGTTACAATTCACCACAAATGTAGGCAGATACCCAACAAAAAGCATGATAATGATATTTGGAAGCATCCACTACTCGTCCAGAGATGATATCAATTCTATTTACTGGGTTCTAATGAGGTAATCAGAAACTCCCTACAGAATCGTCATTCAACCAAACCACCCATGTATTACTTAAGAAGTGAGCAATTTTGAAAATTAATAAATCACCCAATGGATCGTATCAATTTTATGCTAAGGTTCCATATAAGATAATTAGAAACTTCCTAGAAAACGGCAATCAAATAAATCTGAATTTAGCGAGGGAATTTGCCCACATCATAAGCAATGTACAAATAATTTAAGGCTTGAAGCCGCATTCACAGCTCCAATTCTATCAAGCTCTCTAGCATTCCCCACAACTTCGGATCTCTATAATCTTTAATTATAAGTGGGATTTGCTTCCCTATGCTTGCTACCCGTTGTCAAGACAAGCATGCATTCCTGCTGCAAGAGCGTTTTTTATTCTCAAAACAGAATCCTAAACAACCAAATAAAGTATAATTTATATGATGTGAGGATAACTAAATAAAAGGAGTGTGGATGATGGACAAACCTCAAATATAGATGTGTGGATCGTATGAGTCGTTAATAATTCCTTTAATTCCACTCAACATAATTACTGGTTAAGGAATTAACCAAATAATTACCTGTGAATAACAGTGATGAGATCATTGATTCCGAACGTCATGAAATTAAACTTAGTACTAGTCTATTCTATGCATATGAATTATGATATTTGGTTGGCGATAAAATTTTAAAAGCAAATGAAGTTATATCAACCACATTGGAAAGGAAAATTCATACGTATAATGGTTGATTTACCTCTGAATCAATTTGCGGTTTAAGAGGGAAAATCCGTGACTGAGAGAAGGACAGAAGATTCACAGCATATTCAACTGAGGGAGATTGATTCACATCTAGAAGTATATCATTATGCCTTTTCATGTAAAGAATATTGATTTGAAAATGAAAAGGGAAAAAAAAAATTGAAGGATCTATGTAATGAATAAACTCACAAGTCAGAAGTGATATGAAGTTCAACGAGTGCTAGTTTTGTACAGTAGCCTCGCTATTTCAAGCAATAAATCTCCAAAACTAAATCCTCCGGTCTTCATTAACACAATTAACACAATGCCTTTTATTGCGTAATCAAGAGATGCATGTAAACACTAAAGTAATCAATATTATAGTCACTAAGTGCATTATTTCATTAGAAAATATATTATTCATTTCAAAGAATCTCCTTTCCCGTGATTCATTTTATTCACTAATGTCGTTGCTGAATTTTTCAGGCAAAATGAAAATTTTTAGAGTTTTTAAATAAGCCATTTGAAATATGCCATGGTGTAAAAGAAATATATCCATGCCAGATCGTATGCGTGTTTCAAGATTCAATTCCTCTTAAAAGTTCACCACTTTTTCACCTAGTGCATGTTAGAGCAGCTAGACAATTATGTTGGGAAGTGATGCTTAGAGACGTTGTGTTCTTAGGTCATAAGTTTATCCAAAAAGTGAGGAAATGATAAAATTGGCCTAAGATTAATCATAAGTCTCCGACATTTGTATCTCCAGTCTTATCTGCAACACAACCAAAATAATGGGGAAAGGGGTTCTTAAATCTTTAAGGAAGCTTAGCAATAGCCTTGCTTAATGAACATGTTCTTGAAAAGTTCGGTTTAAAAACTCAACAAATGTGCGTCAATGATATAGTTCTCATCTACTTCCCCACTGCGAATATCAACAGCAAAACTGAGAATTGATGGTGTCTCATTAAAATCATTAAGCGAATTGTGTAAGACAATTATATATATAGATTCTATAATTCTCTTATTTAATATTCTGTCTGATTAATTCAATTTCATTTACTAAATGCAAATTATCTTGTGTCTTTCCCATTGCTCTCAATGGTAAGAACTTTTGTGTAAATATTTCTTATCCATTATCCCATGTATTTTGAAACTTGCAATTGTCAAGTGGGTGAATTATTTCGTTGACCTAGTCAAATGATCATGTTATATTATTTTTTACAATATTTGTTTGTCGGTTTTGGATGGGTAGACGTTATTTGAATGTAGATTACAAAAATAATGATGGTGTTATTTGAATCTTTAACGCAAAAGCCATACAGTTTCTTCAATTTAATACTTATGCTCATTTTTTTATACCATCTTAAATATTCTTTAATTTGTGAAATAGATTACGGGATGAGATAAAATTTTATTACTCACACATAAATAAAATATCATGTAATATAAATTAAGTAATTTTTCTATAATCATGATACTTTAGAGGTGCGGTAACTATTAGAACTATTTCAAAAACTAGATCTCACTAAAGTTGAAAGTTTGGAGTCATAACTTAGTATGCTTTACGCTTCAACTTCAGTTCCTATAAATGCAAAAATAAATAAATAAGAAAATAAATAATAATGAAAAATAATAAATAAAATAACATTTTATAATTTGTTTTTTCAGATAAAAGTGTTGACTAAAAAACTCTTAAACTTGTATATTTGATTCTGCCTATACGATTCCCACCTTGTATTTAAAAAAAAAAATAGTGATTTTTTTAAAAGAAAAGAGTAATGTTATTTGTACATATTGTGAAGAAGACAACTCAAATATACATATCTAAAGGGAAAAACAACTCAACTCAAAAAGACAAAGAGAAAGAAGAAGAAGAACAAAAGAAGCCCTAGCCAATAATAATGAATGAATTAAATGGTAATACAAAACTATGTAAAATAAAGAATTGGAGCACTAAATTAAACAAACACAAATAGAATAATGGACTCTAACATCCCCTCTCAAACTCATGATGCTACAGCAAGGAGTAGC
>CAVNYN010238892.1:0-30768 GCA_963692815.1 Nyctanthes arbor-tristis | reverse complement strand
AGTAGAAATCTATTGATTCTTACAAAAATATCAAAATATAAACTTGTGTAAGATAATGCCACATTTATAAGTTGTAAAACAAGTTATAAGACTAGTAGTACATAAAGATTTACGGTGAAATACACTTCCAAAATGATCTTGGAAAATTGAACCGTTCATGCGGAGATGAATGCGACTGCTAAAAGGCCCAAAACCATATTTTACCTTTTGCAGCCCTCAAATACGCTAATTTTTGGATATATATACTCAAATATGCTAATTTTCATTTAATTTTTATTTTTTTCCTTTTTTTTAAGTCAAAATTCCGATTAGCATTTTTAAGTGCACCATCTACCCAAAGTCTTCACTCTTCTCAATTAATTTATTTAATTCAATTCAATTTAATTATTATTATTATGCTATCATAACAATTAGCTAATAAAGTCAAACCGGCGCCGTTATTACACTTGGTAAATTTAGAGGCAACTAATAAAATTCTTCTTCTCCATTTACATTTACTTATGTATAAGATATCGAAACCAAAATGTAAATATACAGTATAAAGCACCAAGTAATAATTATATTATTCCTAATTAAGGGCCTTCTTGACGAGTGGCCACGAATTATAAAAATGCACCAGTCATATAATTAATGGTGTGTGTTTAAAAGTTTTTGAACTTTGATACAAATGCACAAACATATAAGACTTAATTGGACCACACGTATTTAAAAAAAGAAAAAAAAAAGAAAGAAATTATGGTCATATAACAAAAGAAGGAAATAGTGACACGAATCAACAATTAATATGTAAGGGTGTTCTTACCAGTTTTTCTACGTAAATGACATTGGTTCTTTTAAAGAACCGACTTTATATAAAAAGCAAAAAAAAAACATTTGTAGCTTTAAGAAACCACTAATGGTTTCTCACTTTTATTTAACAAAATTGGTTCCTTACTATTACAATAAACACTACCAGTCTCTATCTCCGGCCAGATGTGTAGTGGCATATATGCACAGAATGAGAGAGATTATTGGTATAATTGTGTGGACTCTTATATTTTATATATATATATATATATAAAGAGATCATTGTGTGTAGGTTTTGCCAATTATTACCCCACGACGTGTGTGGCGGGAGGTAAGCATTCTTGTCAAAGAAATAAAAGAAATACGAAAAAAAAAAAGGATGTCATAATTATATATAATTGATTATAGTCTAAAAGTTACACGCTTCGAATATTTTTTTTCAAAGAATATAAACATTTATAAGTTGTTGCCAGTTCTACCATATACGGACATGGTATCTTGTGTAAAACCGTTCGGCGGGGGCCACGTGTTATATAAATATCTAGTCAAGTGGGAATTTAATTATAGAGATAGAAAACAGTCGCCAAATCAACAGTGATCACTTTGTTTATATAAAAGAGATTTCAAGAATCTCAAACCCTAACCAACATATCTCTGGAGATAAGATCTGTTCAAGTTCAATGTTTTCGTTTAAACAAGATGATTATATGGGTAGTGATGATTTCTTGGCCGAAAACCCCACCTTTTCCATAACCTATAATTATAATAATAATAATAATCCAGCACCAGAATTCGTAAATAATAGCCCACTAAATCTGGGATTTGATCCTCCTGCAGCAGCTCGCTTTGATCCATTACAGCTGGTGGAAGGGAAAAGCAACTTAAATAATAAGAGCTGTACCAATTATGATACTGATCACAAGAGTAAGCGGAAGTGCAAATCATTAGATCGGAATGTCCCAAAGATGAGCTGCAGAAGAAAATCTTGCACCGGGTTGTCGAGAAGCAAAGGAGGCAAGAAATGGCCAAACTTTATGACTCTCTTCGTTCAGTAATTCCTCTGGACCTTCTCGAGGTGAAGATTTCCCTTAATTTCTCGGTTCCCACATATATATATATATATATATGTGGGAAAATTTATTCACACTCTTGTATTATTCATATCATATATCACTGATTAAAATTCTTCAAGTCTTTAATTAGTTAATCTTATAAAAACACTTGACTAGTCTATAAGAGATTGACAACAAAAACCGGATGAAATTATTGACACTTGATCAGGGCATATATCACATCCAGGATGAGATTAATGTAGAAGATAAAGTTAAAATCTGCAAAGTAGTTGCGCGTGTAATAATTTAATTAATTAGTATATATTATGAGGTTGTGAGATGTAAATCTACTTATCATCTTTGTCTTGGATGAGGCTTCACATTGTATAAGATGGTTGAATTGGGAAAAAGAACTGGCTTAATCAAAATCTTCTTGTATACTTTGTCTAGTAGTCGGCTTAATCAAAGACAAAGCTGGCTGGAGATCATTTTTGTTCATTGTACTGTGTCTAGTTCCTGTTCATCATCTAATGTATATATGTTATGTTGTTCAATACAATTATTGGCTAATAAAAATATTATATATGCATGCATTTGATCATTCTTTCAAGGCTATAAATATTGATATATATGGATAAGAGATCCTTGTAACAATCTTATAATGTTATATATGTATGTGATACCTAGGTAGAATATATGATAATGCAGATAGTCATTAGTTTTCTCATGGGCATCATTAGTTTTCTCATGGGCATCATGTTAGAGTTTCCATATCATTTTTTTTCTCCATGGTCATTGGAAAAGAAGCAAATTGAAAAGTCATTTCGGGAAGATATCTTAAAGTGACAATTTGCTTCAAAACGAAAGAAATGTGGTGTATGAATGCATTGCAAGATAAGCATGAGGGTGAGTTGGATTCAGATACAGAAAGAAATGGAAAACAAGATAATTGGTTGTATATTTAGATTGATAAGTGTTCCAAAAAAGAGGATATATGTGTGCACGAATACTTCGTTGTGTTATCTTACCATATATATAGATAGAGACATGATATCATGCAAGACTTCATTTCATACAACATATGTGTAGCAGAATCATGTTTTCTCATACATCTCATTACTTTTAAATGATCAATGTATATATCACGTGCCATGCGCTTTAACTGGTGTCATTTTTTGTCTGTCCTATTGTAGATAATCCTGATACAAATCTATGGCTTTATAATTCTAGGGCAAGCGCTCGACATCCGATCATATTGAGGAGGCTGCAAACTACATAAGATACCTGCAGAATGATGTCAATGAATTGCAATACAAAAGGGATAAGCTAACAAAATTATCGTGTCCAAATGATCCAAATGCAAGTTCAAGCAGTTCTTTGCCTGTTTGTGTGACAGTTAAATCATGTAATGTTGGTATTGAGGTTTCGATATCTGGAGATTTCCCCATGGAAAGCTTCCCCTTGTCAAATGTGCTGAAAATGCTGCAAGATTATGGTCTGGATGTTATCAGCTCTATTTGCACCAATGTTGAGGACATGTCACACTATACCATCCAATCCGAGGTACTTGTGACATAATTACTTGCACCTTCAATAAAATTATATGTATATGGAGCTTGGATGGCTACTCTTTATAACAAGTTGACTTTTCGAAATGAACCAGCAACTCTTACTGCGGTATATTCAAATGAGTATGTAGATTTCATATATATAACAGACTGAACTGCTATATGCTCATAATATTGGTCTTTTAATGAATATCAACTGCTAACACCTAAAACTACAAAATAACTTGGTTCTTTTATAAGAAGTTATACCACTCCCTATTGTTTTCAGGTTATGGAAATTCCAGGCGTTATTGTTCTTCATACACTACAGAGAAAGTTATGTTACGCGATCAACAAGTGGATGAATATCATGTAAATCGTGTTATTTCAAGTTAAAGCCACGTGATCTTTTATTTGTTTATTTTTTAATACTTTTTCGTTTCATTTTATGAAGTATTTGTAGGAACCAAAAATATGTATGGTAGTTGTAATGTAATTAGGATGTGTTATATGTTAATTAAGTTGCTTTTTTAAGTGAGTTGATTATATATTTGCATATAGTCTGCAATTTTATCAATCACTTTGATGATAAATCTAAACAGTAGATTATGAACTTCACACTAGTTTCTATTTGATCAAAATCTTCCTGCTGTTGTTGCTCTTCTTTTAATTTGAAACAAAAATAACTTCTTGATTAATAATAATAATAATATTAATTTCTTGTCATCCATAGGTTATAAAGAAAAGAAGAAAGGCCTTGGTGAACCATTAGTTGTACATAAAGAATTGAGAGGCATTCTTAGATAATTAGATCAGTTACATCCGTAGTATTAGAATGACTTGATTCTTTGTATTTGTGAGAGGGTGTGTAGTTAGTGGATATACTCATTAATTGTAAGAATTTTTTTTTTTGGTGGGGTGAAGTTTGGGAGATAAGGTTTCATGTCCCCTTGATGTACTTTTCATTTGTTAAATAATAGTAGGTGAGGTACCCTCTACTCCGCCATCTGGTCAAAATAGAGGTTTAAACCACAACAAAGCTCGTTTGGTGTTCTTTTTAAAAAAACTGACATAATAATAGTTTCCAAGCTATCATGCCTCAAACTATTTCTAATGATGATGCGAGTAACTAACTAAGATCATCCAATGTATGCAAAGACATTTGATATTATGTTCATTATATTTCAATGAAGATGATATTTGAAACTAACCATATATATATTGGAAATGTAGTATTAATTTGAGAGTACAAGTACGTCTTTAGCTAAAACCCTTTTTATTGATATGTTGTTTGAAACATACCTTGTTTTTGTAACGCTTTGTAAAAATGCCCTTTTCAACTATAAAAGTGCCCTAAATCAATTTTACATAAAATTTAAATAAAAAAAGAAATTTGGTTTAGGGCACATTAACAGTTACAAGTGATATTTTTACAAAAACATTTTAAAAACAAGGTATTTTTCAAACCTCTAAATAATCCAACAATATATAAGAGGGAAATTGGGCCCATTATTGTGATTTGAATAGAAGCCCATATATGAAGGACCATAACAAGCTGACAAAAAGTGATAGAGGAATTGGATCATTATCATCTCTATACACTGAAATACTGCTCCAACAGGATTATGAATTTGATGTTGCAGATAGCAGTGAAATGGCTAAAGGTGATGACCACAAAAGCAGAAATGGAATTTGCGGTTGAAGTGGAGGTTCTTGGTAGGGGTGAGGCACAAGAATTTGTTAGGTCTAAGAGGATTTTATGCAGGTGGAGATGAAAGGCTTATAGTTTATGATTATATGCCAAATCTTAGCTTGATCACTCATTTACATGGACAACTTGCGGCCGATTCCCTGTTGGATTGGTCGAAACGAATCAGTTTAGCCATTGGAGCTGCAGAAGGAATCGCGTAAGTTCCTTTTCTCCTTCAAAACTTTCATTAAAATACAATGGCATATATAATATATTTTGAAGTACTATATCATCTAAATAAAGATGAATCAGATCAACCAAACCCCATCATATATACATCTCAATTGTCTTCTTTACAAAATTCATTAATCTTTTGTCAAATGACTAACATGTTCAATAAATTTCCTTTCCGTTCAAAGATTTAACTACACGTGTATCACAAAGTAAATGATGGCTTTATTATGTTAAAAGGCAATAAAATATTCCAATTGACTAAAAGAATTGTTTAACATTGCCACTGACGAAAGAAAATTTGTATTCTTTGCACACCCAACTTCCAAGGAAAAAAAAAAAGAAAAAGCAAGAAATAAAGAAAAATAATGTTTGGCTTTGGCACAACGATAACGAACATGAATTATAGCATGTTTGGCTATGCACCCGTCCGATGCACGAAAGTGTCTTGTAGTCGTGATTAATTTTTTAAGAGAATCGATACAACTGTACGATATGTAAGTACTACGCAAAAAAATAAAGTATCAAAAATAATATTTTATCTAAGAGTTATTGATATTACAATTACTACCGATTTTGAAAGACTTCCACAAAAACTATATTTGTTGTTGAATTGGATATATTTGAATCTTGATCACAAATTAGTAACTTCGATCCACCGTGGATACGATAACATAGAACTACCCACGACCAAGCGCAAGTTTCTTCAAACGCAGTTGAACTTGACTAACCACTTGACGTAATGTCTTATTATATATCCAACCGACGTGTTTATTGAAACACTATGATATGAGTAATGTACATTAAATAGGGTCGACAATAATTGTACTATAACAAATTTACCTTCCCAACTGTAGAAATAATTTTCTATAGATAAATGAACAATTAATAAAGTTTGTAAACACCCACAAAATAACAATAATAGTTAACATTAAATGTGTGTCTATATATATATATATTTATTTATTTATTTAATATAACATTAGTATATAAGCTAGTCACACATTTTTCCTTTTCTTTTTTATCTTTTGTCTGCACATCTTAACTTTCTTGCTTGTACTGAATTAAGAACAAATAAACCAAAAAAAAAAAAGGAAACACAAAAAAGAAAAGGAAAACAAACAAAAGATCTTATTAAATCTTAAAGGATTACGGAGATTGGTCATAAAAATTGCAATTGCAATTAACAATGAAATTCGGGGACATTATTCAGCTTAGCAAAGATTTAAACAATGCAAATTTGATCTCCTAATCAATTAGGTTTTCGATTGATGCTGGACTCCAATTCAATATGGAAAATCTGTAGACGTGGAAATCTAAAATGGTAAGTGGTTGTTTGAATCTCTTTATTCAAATTGAATTATAATGAGAAATTATAATGAGATGAAATGAGTGATGTAAAGTTAATAAACGTTTGAAACTTGTCATTATGATTGAGCAGCGGTCAAATTAGTGGTATGTGGGATTAAAATATATTTTCATAAAGAGAATCAAACACCTAAATCAATGGCACTAAAAGCTTTGAATTTGAGAGTCGCAAAGATCCGGATTATGAAAGGAAAATATGGAAAAATTCTTGAGCGGATAACATCAAGTGAAAATTAAAGAGCTATTTAAAAGGAAAATCACAATAATAATAATAATAATAGTAATAATAATAATCACTAACAATCTCAAAATAAAAAAGTAAGAGGTACCACAAGTTGTACCCATTTTAGGCGGTAAAAAATAGTTGACCCACTATTCTTTTTTTAATATATAGAGTCTCTTAATCAATTAGGTCTTCGATTGATGTTGGACTCCAATTCAATATGAAAAATCCGTAGACGTGGAAATCTAAAATGTTAAATCAACGACAATAAAAGCTTTGAATTTGGGAGTCACAAAGATCCGGATTAGGACACGAAAATATGGATAAATTCTGGGGTCGATAATATCAAGTGAAAAATTAAAGAGCTATCCAAAAAGAAAATCGCAAATAATAATAAAAGCTAAAAATCTCAAAATGAAAAAGTAAGAGGTACGGTAAGTTGTACCCGTTTTAGGTTGGGAAAAAATAGTTGACCAACTATTCTCTTTTAATATAATAAAGTCTATTAATCAATTAGGTCTTCGATTAATGCTGAACTCTAATTCAATATGGAAAATCCGTATGGAAATCTAAAATGGTAAGTCAATGACAATAAAGGCTTTGAATTTGAGAGTCTGAAAGATCAGGATTTAGAAAGGAAAATATGGATAAATTCTCTGTAGACGTGGAAATCTAAAATGCTAAATCAATGGCAATAAAAGCTTTGAATTTGGAAGTCGCAAAGATCTAGATTAGGAAAGGAAAATATGGATAATTTCTAGGGCTGATATCATTAAGTGAAAAATTAAAGAGTTATCTGAAAAGAAAAACACAATAATAATAATAAAAACTAAAAATCTCAAAATAAAAAAGTAAGAGGTGCCGCAAATTGTACATGGGAAAACATAGTTGACCAACTATTCTCTTTTAATATATAAGTCTCCTAATCAATTAGGCCTTCGATTGATGCTGGACTCCAATTCAATATGGAAAATCAGTAGGCGTGGAAATCTTAAATGGTAAATCAGTGGCAATAAAAGCTTTGAATTTGGGAGTCGCAAAGTTCCGGATTAGGAAAGGAAAATATGGATAAATTTTGGGGCCGATAACATCAAGTGAAAAATGAAAGAGCTATCTAAAAATAAAATCAATAATAATAAAAACTAAAAATCTCAAAATAAAAAAGTAAGAGGTACCACAATTTGTACCCGTTTTAGGTTGGGAAAAAATAGTTGACCAACTATTTTCTTTTATTATATAATAATAAAGTCTATTAATCAATTAGGTCTTCTATTAATGCTGAACTCCAATTCAATATGTAAAATCCGTAGACATGGAAATCTAAAATGATAAATCAATGACAATAAAGGCTTTGAATTTGAGAGTCAGAAAGATCCGGATTTGGAAAGGAAAATATGGATAAATTCTTCGTAGACGTGGAAATCTACAATGTTAAATCAATGGCAATAAAAACTTTAAATTTGGGAGTCGCAAAGATCTGGATTAGGAAAGGAAAATATGGATAAATTCTGGGGCTGATAACATTAAGTGAAAAATTAAAGAGTTATCTAAAAATAAAATCACAATAATAATAAAAACTAAAAATCTCAAAATAAAAATGTAAGAGGTACCGCAAATTGTACATGTGAAAAAATAGTTGATCAACTATTCTCTTTTAATATATGAGTCTCCTAATCAATTAGGCCTTCGATTGATGCTGGACTCCAATTCAATATGGAAAATCCGTAGGCATGGAAATCTTAAATGGTAAATCAGTGGCAATAAAAGCTTTGAATTTGGGGGTCATAAAGATCTGGTTTAGGAAAGGAAAATATGGATAAATTCAAAGGCTGATAACATCAAGTGAAAAATTAAAGAGCTATCTAAAAATAAAATCAATAATAATAAAAACTAAAAATCTCAAAATACAAAAGTAAGAGGTGCCACAACTTGTACACGTTTTAGGCGGGAAAAAAGAGTTGACCAACTATTTTCTTTTAATATATAGATAGATAGATAAATATTTACTCTGTCTCTCTCTCTCTCTCTCTCACTCTCTCTCACACTCACACTCGCACTCGCACTCGCACTCGCGCGCGCACACACACACACACTTACTCCCCCCTCTCTCTCAAAATCAAATAATAATGTGACACATAAGCATTGTATACATTGTTACATTAGAGAAGTTTTTTGTCCGTAATACCAATGTCTTTTGCCTCATACGGTACATTATTATAATTATTGTGTTAGAAAGTTAACATCTCAGTTGTGGGTTTGCAATGGATAATCTAAACATCCACCTATCTCGTGTCTAGATGTTGTCCATCACATTAAATTTATATATATTGTGATAAATTAGAGTAAACACAAATTATCGCGATATAAATAGTGTAAATAAAAAGTGAATGCGACATAGAGTGAATGTGTAATATAATACTTTTATAATAACTAGGTATGGCACATACGTTGCACGTGTCCGCAAATTTCATGTTGTTCTATTTTCATTTTCATTGTTTAAAAAGTAAGGTATTTGTAATATAAATTTAGAAGCAACATGACTCTGAGAGTTCCAAAAAATTTGAATTGTGATTGGATTTTGAACAATTCTTTAGCAAAAATAACTCATGGGCATGAAGAATAACAAGAACTTAAAAGTTGAGGACATGATCAACTGCAAATACAATAGCACTAATAAGCACGGCAAGGCGTGTCGGCAACCTATAGAAAAAGTTGGAACTTATCAGTCTTAAACAAGCATCAACTCAATCAAAATGTACATTCCAAATTTGAAGATATTTTCTCAGTTTAGCATATGATCAGAATAACCTCATTTAGATTTGCCAAATTAGAGGAAAAGAGATTTACAAACTCAATCAACGACACCATTCTATCAATTTTTACAATAGAAGCATGCAAAACAGAAATGCAGAAATTAAATTAAAGCCACCATTTTAACTGTTATATTTAGTCATTAAACTTCATAAGAGGTGTGACGCATACTTGCTATGCTTAAAATGAAATAAAAGCTGTGGTTTTGAATTTTTTACTCCAAAATGCTTCAAGTGCCATGCAGTTTTTTTTACTACTGATATCTAAAGTGAATACAATTTCAAAAGAAAAAATTGCTCCATTTGATCAGAGATACTATAAAGAAACCTCTAAACACAATATCCTCAAGAAAAGGTTCTAGGACACCTGTGATACCAAGTAAGTAGGTAGTGCTACAATGAAATGTATCTAGTTAGTTAATTTCAGTACATTTATGCCTAGTAGCATTAACACTGCACAACTGATAGTGAATGAAACTTCTAGAGTAACAGGCCAAGTTATATATTAGAAGTTAAGGACACATCACATGTGACTAAAAAGTAAACTGTTTACCCAAACTTAACAATTCATTCCAAGACCACCTAAACAAGTACTTCAAATACCCGAATCTGATAAACAATGAACAAAGACTATACAAACCTGATGCGTAGGAAGAGTGCATGTTTTGTACTCATTTATGTTCTGAGCCTTGATATCCTGTTTGTACTCATTAATCCTTCCCAGAAGCTGGACATTTATCCTCCCCAACCTATGTGGATCATGGACAGGGAAATCTTTAATATACCCTGCCATTTAACAATTGTTCTATAATTCTTCATTTGCCCAATTTTTAGGTACAAGTAGAATATATTTCAAAATTAACAACAAATGGTTGCAACCCATCCCTCCAAATTATAACTTATGAGCGTAGATGTTAATTCATGCATACATAATAAGCACTGAATACAAAGAAGTTTTTTTTTTTTTTTTGAAAAAAATTATACTTGAAGGAAAAAAAAAATCCATAAAGACATTGAAAATAAAATCCATAAATCTGCACAAGGTAGCATGGACAGCATAAAATAAAATAAGCACTGAAGCTTAAATCTTACCATTGGCTTTTCATTTATCTGTCATGCCAAGGTCTAAATACAGAGACATTGTCTAGGCACTAAATAACAAATCCAGTTGTCAAAAAACTTAGAACATTTGTCTTGTAAATAATATATCGTGAAGAAATATTAATCGTTACTATTTATTGCATAACAAAGTTAGCTGAAATTTTGAAAGATATCAACAACCAAACCCACAATAAAAGATATAGCAGTTTACTATTGCAGGAGAAACAAAACCCATTTGGAGCTTTCTGGGGCGATGTGGGCTTAGCAAAACCCACAAATATCCAAACCAAAAAGAAGAAAATAATTCTTTAGAAACATAAAACACAAAACAAAATCGAATTGAAACATAAACCTCCAAATCCAAATCCGAAACGGCAACAAAACCGCTGAAATTCCACCAAGACACACAAATTGACATAACGCCAAAATAACAAAAAAGAAAGAAAAACTATTTATACCTGTAATGGATGAAATATTTATACCAGTTTTCTCAAATTCCATCAACATGGCATTGAACGACAACAGGAACAGCAGGAAACCCATATAAATAATACCTAAAAGATTGCTAATTGGTATGATTTATTAACTACTGCAATCAAAATTATTACCAATTAATTACAGAAACACCAACCAAACGGTGTACAATATACACCACATCAAAACCAATTAAACATATTCTGTTTGTATAAATAAGAGAGGGTGTAGGAGCGATATCCGAGAACCACCCTAAGAGATGTTCACGCAAAATTAAAACAAAAGTGATAAATTGCTATATGAAAACGCAGAGGAACTTAAGAAATTTAGAGAGGAACATTAGAAATTAGAAACTAATAACTCACCCAGTTGAAGAATTCGTAGATTCAAAGAAGCTCGGCTTGGATTTTTCGGCTTTGATTATCAAAACTAACAGCAAAAAAGAAATGAAAATCTAAAATTCTATTTCAACTCGACAAGATTCGAGCGAAGAATGTCCGACAGTCCAAGACAGAGAAAAAAAGACAGAAACAAGGTTTGGAAAGAGAAAGGAAACTACTACCGGGATCAGAATTCGGAAGGGAGAGGCGATAGACAGTATGGAAAATTTTTAAAGGAGCGAGCGTGTGTTGAGATCTAATTGACTCAAGGGAACAGAAAGAAAAAGGAGCTAGATGAGGATAAAATAGGTAATTGGGAAATGAGAATGAGGGGTAAAATTGGAAGTTACTGTTCCAAAAAACAGTAAACCAGAGTTCGTTCTTTTATAGTATAATAATAATAATAATAATAATAATAGCCACAGGAAAAAGGTTGTTAGCATGAACTACGATATTTTAACAGTTCATGAATGGAATGTGTAGTTATGTAAGTGGAATAGGTGATGAAAATTTTATTTTCCTTTTTATTTTTTATTTTTTTAGATTTTTTTTAACTAAAAAGTAAGGGTAAATGTCATAAAGGACTTTATGAGTAAATTTATAAAAGGTTGGAGACTTACAATGTTGAAAAAAAGGATTAAGGACTCAACTAATAGAAAGTACAAATGTTGGCGACCCTATGTAAAATTAACCCTAAAATCTTGGAGAAATAATTATCACCATATTATTATTACTATATATGCTATATAAATCAATTTTTTTGTAAATTATTATAATTATTACTAGTAATTTCACCCGTGCATTGCACGGGCAAACAATACCAAATAATATATCACATTCAAATGAAGTACAAATACTTAACACAAAATCATAAAAAGTACAATTTAACTGAATATAATAACTTACTAAAGAAACAAATATAAACATATTAAATTAACAAAGCAAATAGTACATATTACATTCGATAAACATAGTTCGAATAAATGATAAAGGGTAATACATGTATACAATATTTATAGTATAATTTATTGTTTGGCTTTCTTTTATACATATCATAATGTCCAGACCTTTTCAATTTGTAACTCACGAAATATCTATATAAAATTGTCTATGAGTTACCACCAACTTTTTCTATAAAATCTACACGTGGTCTATTTACCCGTTTGATTTTTTTCAACTTTTCTAATACGTTTTAATGATATGTAATTTTTCTCAATAAACACCTTCTAAAGACTAATACGTTAATATGTTAACGTAATTTAATTAGTGTTTAAAAAATTAAACCATCATGACCACTTTAATTGGAAAAATCAGGAATGGGCCAGAATCGATTTACCGCAAAAGCTATTTATCCAAAAATCGATCTAAAATTAATAAAAAGCCACTTGAACTGGTCAAAATAGGTTATAAAATAACAAAAATTATAAAAATTATAAAATCAAGAGTTCCTTCCCAAAACCTCCAAGAGAACACCATGTGCACGTGTACGGATGCACGTCACGTGTATTTGAAATACACATAGCATGCATGAAACACAAAATCAAATATTCTTTTTCGACATTATTTTAGGTAAAAATTATTTTTTTCAATTATTAAATTAAAATCGATTTGACTTTGATTTGACTCAATTCAACATTTCCGACCCTTAACATATCTTCTTTTATAGTTCGATGACTTATCTGATTTTTTAGAACATTGGATCTGATAAACCAAACAAAAGACACATTATAATTTAATTTAGAAAAATCTTAAACCTAACCATCATTATATGAGACTAAACAAGTATCACCACTATATATCTTTCCGTAGACCATTTCCGGTTTATGGAATCATCAGCCTTTAATAGAAAACAAAACTAATTTGAAAATTCGTTCATCATAGATGAAATGCATTATTAGTGAATAATTAAGAAATCTCCTTTTAGAAATGGTCTTTTGAAAACTATATCTGTTTAAAAGGGAAAATGAATCAAAATTTCATAATAACCATCAAATATAGGATCTATCAAATAACAAAATAATTAATATATATATATATATGAGATAATTTGATTATATAACGTGATCAACTATTGAGAATGTCTAGTATAAATAAAAATAATAATATGACATGACGTTGAAAATCTAAAAACATGAATTAATATAGGTAAATTTTCTCATGGAAAAAAGGTTAATATAAACCATAATATTTCAATAAACATTTTAACTTTTAAAACAAATGACGGAACGCAGGAACTTTTATTCATTTGCTGGGAATTAATAGATTGCTTTTTTTTTTTGGTCAGCATATCATTTGAGAAAATATAATCTACTATTACATATTCAATTTGATCATAGTTCCTAACTAAAAATATTAGGTTTACAAGAATCAGTAAATAGAGATTTGAATTATATGGGAGGATGAACGAAGATTGGGGTTGAAACTAGCTGAGATTTCAGTATGAAATTGAGGAAGAAGTATATCCAGATCAGAGGATATACATCATTTTCGAAAGAGATAATATCGATGGATGAAAGATAAATCAAGAAGGAGAAAGAGATAATCTGGGTGGAATGGACGGCTGATTTTAATTACTTAAACTAAAAAAATATCTAAATAAATGAAAATATAAATTAAAAACATATAATAATAAAATGTAGGGACAACTGATTTTAATTAGTTAAACTAAACAAATTTCTAAATAAATGAAAATATAATTAAAAAACATATAATAATAAAATGTAAGGTTTAGATTGAATGATAAGATGAATGGTTGATTATTTACTTGATTTAGAAAGTGAAAATGGTCGGGAAAATAAAAATGGTAATGACATTAGTATTATGTATATATTATTATTATTATTATTATTATTGGGTAACCTCAATTTAGTAAAGTATTGGTTTGAAAAAAAAAAAATTGTAAAGTATGTTAAATATTAATGTAAATAATAAGTCAAATTGTGTTCTAGTAGCTAAGACACCACTATTTTGAGTGTCTCAAGTTCGAACTACACCCGCCTCTTCTTTTTCCTCTTCCATATTCTCACTGAACCCACTTGTTTTCTGAGTCCCGTTATAGAGAGGTTTCCTCTCCTTAAGAGGAGAGGAAACCCCCAATGTGAATGTATGTGATTTAGAGTTTGAGAATTGAGGGTCTCCCAACACTCAGTTACATACAATCACACAGAGAGTTTCCTTTCCTTAAGAAAGAGAAAACCTCTTATGAGAAAATTCACTTGTTTTCCTTCTCTCTTTCCATCTGCCGCCACGGCCACCAACCTCCTTGCACTTTCATTATTAATTTCACACCGCCATTTCCTTTTCCCATTTTTCCCTTTCTTTTCTTTTCTTTTTTTTTTCTCCAGTTTATCTCTTTCTCTTGCCCATACCAAGCAACCATCTCCTGCCACGTGCTCCATCATCCTTACCATCACTAGCCTCTATGGAAAATAGTCGAGTTTAATTTTGCACATAAATTATTCTTACGCCTTAAATATATACATATAGTTATGTTTTAATTTTAAAGTTATCCCAAATATATAAATTTTTTTTTAATTTTTAGGAGCCACCTCTTGCCTTTTTTACCTAAAATAATATTATTTAATATGTTTAGTAATAACTATTAATTTCTTACGTCAAAAAAAAAAAAGCTATTAGTTTCATTAAAGAAAGCTATATTAGAAAATTCATTTGTAAAATTCGTTTTTCTAATAATTTTTCTTAATTATTTTGAAAAGGCAATAATTAAAATCGAATAACAAATACTAAAAGCCAGGTTACATTAGGAAAACATTAAATCTTACTTTTCCAACGACGTTTGTTGAACTTTTTTAAAGATTGTGAAAATAAAAGGGAGATAGATTTTTTTTTTGTATGCGTTAATTTGTGGTGGCATTCTAGTGAAGTTGTAAGGCAATTGGGTGATCTTACTAGACCTTATTTCAGTATTCTAAAAAAACTCGTCTAGACGACGTCTAAGCGGCGCTTATATTCGAAACCTAGACTTCATGCTTCATCACACCTTGAGTTAATTTATCACGCATTAATCCTGCTTTTTATCACGCATTGGTGCGCAATTAGGTGAACTGACTCGATGCTCGACTTCTACGTTTTTCATGCCTCATACTTCTTAGACTAATGATAGGTATTAACTTTTGATGTTTAAATCCCTTATACGTATTGTTAATTATGTGATATTGTGTTTAAAAGTTCTTATTTACGTTTAAGTTAGTGAATTATAGGTTAAAGTCCAAGAGGAAATCAATTTAGGTGAATTCAGATCAATTGAGCACAAATTACAAAGTCCGGAGATCAAAACGAACAAAAGTGAAATATGAAGGATGAAGTTGCAGCAGCTAAATTGCATACGACTACATGGAAGATCCATGTGGCCACATGCGTGACCAGAATACAGGCTAGGGAATCATGTGCCCCGCATGTGACTACTGTGTGGCCACTGTGCGGCCTCATGCGGGCATTGTGAGGCCGCATGCATGGCCACATGCGTAACCAATATACAGGCCAGAAGACCCATGCGGGTGCATGGATATCTCATGCGGCCGCATGGGTGGATTTTCAAGAAATTTCGAGATTTCCCTATTTTAACTAGAATTCTTTCGATGAGAAACTTGGTCTACGAATTTTACTTCTTTTCTTAGGCTTTCTTGGACCTTATATAAAGAGGCCAAGCCATAGAAAATGGAGTAGACAATATAGAACAACACTATAGAAAAGGGGGAGAAAAACACAAAACTTTTGGAGGCTCGGAGATCAAGTTCGAGATTCAAGAAGAAGAAGCTTGGTGCAAGAATTCTTCGTCTTATTCAAGAGCTAATTATCTGGGTTATGCGCTTTATTTTATTTGTGTTTCATTCATGATGTGTAATTGATTTTAAAGCTTTGACGAACGATATAACTTAGTTGGGACCATAGTCATGTTTTTCATTCTGAATTTATGCAATTAATTCTTATGTTAAATTCTTATTGGTATATTGTTTTGTTTTCATTTATGTGGCCAATGGATGAATAAATCTATGGATTTTTGTTGAACCCGAGATAAGAATATTTAAGTTAGCTTATGTAATAAGAATTATTAATTTAGATAAGACAAATAGATTTGCTTGTGGTTAGTGCGGTCACTGTAGAGTGAACTTCGGGGAGGCCTACATGAATTTCCTGTTGATTAATGCATTTAAGAGGGTTGTTAACGCACTCACTTAGAGCTAGGTGATGGGGCCTAATTAAGTAGGATTGACTAGCTTCGATATGAGCAGTTAGTTAATTTCGTGAAATTTGGCCGGTAACATAGATTAATTCTCGCAAGACTAAGTGGTCTAATTATGGTGAAGTCGCGAGTCCTAACACATATCCATCATATTATTCCATCTAAAGTATTGTATATATTTTATTTACTTAGTTTTATTTGTTTGTTTATTTCATTTCCTTATCTTAACCACAATTATTGGATCGTTCAAATAAAGTTGGAACTAATAATTTCAATACTCAATCCAATCATCGTGGGAACAATAATCCAGACTCATTATCCACTGTATTACTTGTTCGACCCGTATACTTGCGGATTTCACACACATGTTTTACCAAACAACTTTTTGGCGCCGTTGTTAGGGATTGAGATTGATATCAACACCAATTAGTTCTAGCTTTATTTTGAATTTTATTTTTCTATTTGATTTGTTTGCCTTGTTCTTTTTAGGATGGATGATGGTTATGACTGGTGCTAAAACCCTAGTTTGTCTATGAAAACTATTAAAGTGTATGGAGAATGGTTGAATGGTTTACCAGTACAATTGAAGGAATATGAGAAGGAACTTGAAAGTCAAGAATTGGAAACCGACTTAGTATATGATTATTGCTGTGCAAATCATGCAACAAATAATTGCCCAGTTGCACTTCGAGCACCTTGTTGGGATCTAATGTGTATATTTTGTGGTGAAGATCATGAACTAAGTTATTATCCATACATGCATTTAGTTCCACAAGGATCTATGCATGTAGAATTTTTGGGGAATGATGAAGGGCAACAAGATGGAATCTCTCAAGTTATCAACCATTCTAATACTCTCCATGAAACGAAAGTGATAGAAACCTCCATTATGGAAGAAAAACATGAGAATGTAAGGAAGTAGTCTTAGAAGAGCAAGTTCCCAAAATCACTTTTGATAATGGGGCAATTGTCAAGCAACCCTCTGATTTCAAGTGTTTAAAAATTGATTTTGTGATCCCACCTGACGAGGAGAGGTAAAAGTTTTCATAGCACAATTTGAGATCAATGGAGATGCTAGTCTATATTTACATGAAAAAAACACAATAAATTTTTGGGGAAAGCCTGAAGACGAGTAGAAAGTCGATCTTGGCAAGCTAGGCAGAGCATCAAATGCTCTATTTAGAATTTCCTAAAAATTATTTCTTATAGTCAAGTTCTAGACTATAAATGAAGCGTTGAATGGGAGGCAACCCATTATTTTATTTTATTGCATTGCATTGCACGTGGATTCTAGGACGTGCATTAGAAATTAGGACATGTTTCTTTTATCTAATTTATATTTAAATTTTAATTGCTAGGAATCATGGTTGTCCTGTTTTTTTATTCTTTTGACAGTTCTTCGCCTATTGTTGGAATTCAGAGGAGCCACACTGGCCTATTCCATCCACTCCATCATACCATGATCCAGACTCACCATCAGCCAAACCTCCAGGGAGTTCCTACAACCCTTTCTCCCTATTTTTGTTCTTTTTTATCTATATTGGAACCAATGTAGAATTTGTGTGCGGGGGAACGATTATATGTGACTTTTTTTACGTGGCTGATGTATATTTTCACTATCTCTTGGTCTTTACTTAACCTACTATTGATCAAATTGTGTTAGTTACAAAATTATAGTTCGTAAAGATTTTTTTTCTTTTATGTGTTTAGTTGTTGCTGTGTTTAATAAAAAAGAAAAAATTATGTATGTTTGTTATGTTTTGGTGTGTAAAAAAAAAGTATCATTTTTTTTGTGTACATATGAGAAAGCAACTCATGATCCTTAAATTCTAGATTTAACTGGAGTTTAGCTTTACTGGAATTAGAATTTTAGGCAATACTAGAGAAAAATTGGAAAAATAGATTTGTGTTGTTGACTTGGAGAGATTTATAACGCGATTGAATTAGTGAACTCGCACCTTCTATTTATTCGCTTCGCCTGGAATTGGTTATGTCTGGTTTAGGTTGACAAATTTAACCCGGTGTGATTTTTTAGCCTTAGACTGACACATCTTTATTAGTCTCACTATCTTTGTTCATGTGTGATATTCTTCCATGGGTTTGTGTATCTAAAACTTGCTTTATTTCTCTTTGAGGTTGCATTGCTACATGCATTACATGAATATGATTAAGGCACTCTTTCTTGATTAACCACTTTAACCAAAAAGCCTACCTTATCAATTAATCTTTTGTATAACCCCTTTGAGCTTAACTGCCTTTTTTACTTTATACCCCTTAATACTAGTCTTGAGCTGAAAAACAGTATATATCATTATCTTGCCAATGGACTAGTGGATTTGTGATTGATTTTATTGCTTGGGTGGAAAGAAGTAAGTGTGGGGGAGTAGTTATTATTGATGAGGTAAGTGTGGGGGAGTAGTTATTATTGATGAGGTTTTGATGAAGAAAAGGTGAGGGATTTCCATTGATAATATCGTGGTAGGGGTGGTTTGTATGTGAAAAGAAAAATGAAAGAGTTGATGAAATCAATGAAAAAAGCAACAATGAAAGAAAAGAAAAGAAAAGAGAAGGAAAAAAGAACAACAAAGAAGGGAAGAGGAGTTGAAAAAGAAAAAGAAAAAAAAGAAAGAGCAACAGTGGAAGAAAGCGATAAAAAAATAGAAAAGAAAATTTTGTGGAAAAAAATTTGAGATAAAGGGTTATTTCTTTTTGAAATAAAGGCTCGGGTTTCTTTGACAGTTGAGATATGTTCGTATTGTAAAGGTGATGCTTTGAGTTTTGAAAGAATGAAGAGAGTAGTGGTTTCACTTGGGATATGTTCTTGAATGTTATAAATTTGTATTCCACTAGTTCCAATGATTCATTATCCTCACTTCCCAAAATTTTCCCATCTTGACCCTTAGTCCCGTTACAACCCTTAAAAGACCTTATGATTTGTATCATGCTTGTGCACCTGAGTGGGGGAGAATGAGAATTTTTACAAGCCTATGGTAGAACTCTCATGTTGATAGAATTTTGAGCGTAAACACTTAACCGTTAAACACTTGAATGAAGAGTGAACTTATCCGCGAGGGTCAGTCTGTCCGGGTTATGCCATTTTAGGCACAAGCTTGTTTTATGATTCTAATAGTTGCTTTAAGGCACTTGTTCATGACATTTTATGAGTTTCGAATGGTTAACCAGCACTTGAAAAAAGAAGAAGAAAAAAGAAAAAATTCTCCAAACTCTTGCATTGCTTGTGAGACTTTCTATTAAACATGCTTACTCTGAACTAACTAATAGATGGGGTATTATGAGTTGTTGTCTCATATGTGATGAACGTTTAAGTATTTTGTCATTGTACTTATGCTTTTATTTTGTTCGTTGCTCACGGACGACGTGAGCAACGAACAACGGTCTAAGTGTGCGGGAGTTTGATAAGTATTCACTTTTGATGTTTAAATCCCTTATACGTATTGTTAATTATGTGATATTGGGTTTGAAAGCTCTTATTTACATTTAAACTGGTGAATTATAGGTTAAAGTCCAAGAGGAAATCAATTTAGGCGAATTCGGATCAATTGAGCACAAATTACATAGTCCGGGGGTCAAAACAAATAAAATTGAAAAATGAAGGATGAAGTTACAGCAACTAAATTGCATATGGCTGCATGGATCGGTCATACGGCTATATGTGTTACCAGAATACAGGCTGGGAATCATGTGTCCTGCATGTGACTGTTGTATGGCCACTGTGCGGCCTCATGCGGGCACTGTGAGGCCGCATGCGTGGCCACATGTGTAACCAGTATACAGGCCAGAGACCCATGCGAGCGCATGGATATCTCATGCTGTCGCATGGGTGGATTTTCGCGAAATTTTGATTTTCCTATTTTAACTAGAATTCTTTCTATGAAAACCTTGGTCTACGAATTTTACTTCTTTTCTTAGGTTTTCTTGGACCTTATATAAAGAGGCCAAGCCACAGAAAATTGAGTAGACAATATAGAAAAACACCAAAGAAAAGGGAGAGAAAAACATTAGGCTCGGGGATCAAATTCGAGATTCAAGAAGAAGAAGCTTGGTACAAGAGTTCTTCGTCTTATTCAAAAGATAATTACCCGGGTTATGCGCTTTATTTTATTTGTGTTTTTCATTCATAATGTACAATTGATTTTAAAGCTAGGATGAAAGATGTAACCTAGTTGGGACCATAATCATATTTTTCATGTTGAATTTATGCAATTAATTCTTATGCTAAATTTTTATTAGTATATTATTCTGTCTTCATCTATGTGGACAATGGATGAATGAATATATGGACTTTTGTTAAACTCGAGATATGAATATTTAAGTTATCTTATGCAATAAGAATCATTAATTTAGACGAGACAAAGAGATTTACTTATGATTAGTGCAGTCACCGTAGGGTGAACTTCGGGGAGACCTACATGAATTTCCTGTTGATTAATACATTTAAGAGGGTTCTTAACGCGCTTACTTAGAGATATGTGTGAGGGTCTAATTAAGTAGGATTGACTAGCTTCGATAGGAGTAGTTAGTTAATTTCGTGAAATTTGGCCGGTAATATAGATTAATTGTCTCAAGACTAAGTGGTCCAATTATGGTGAAGTCGTGAGTCCTGACACATATCCATCATATTATTCCCTCTAAAGCATTGTATATATTTTATTTACTTAGTTTTATTTGCTTGTTTATTTTATTTCCTTATCTTAACCACAATTATTGGATCGTTCAAATAAAGTTAGAACTAATAATTTCGATACTCAATTCGATCCTCGTGGGAACGATAATTGGGACTCATTGTCTACTGTATGACTTGTTCAACCTGTACACTTGCGGATTTCACACACATATTTTACCGAACAACTAACCTTGCTGAATTTTAATGACGATATAGTATATATGTCAATAGTGCGTGATGGTGGTCGTGTGTGGGTGTCGTGACCATTTCTCGTAGGAGGAGTACGTGGTCAAATGACGGTAGTGGTCTGACACTAGTGAGGAATTGCGGGGAATGATATTTGTATGCTTTTCTTCATGTGCCGCTTTAGGCAATTGACAAAATATGACAAAAATACCCTTTGAAGGAATAAATGCAAAAATTTCCTAAGTATGACAAACAATCTTGAGGAAATTTTGCAACAAGTGGAAAATTTACCATTTGTATATACTTGTGCATATTGTGTTGTCATTACTGACCATATAGGATGTCATAATAAAAGGATTGCTTGGTACAAAAATAGATATCAACAGGGTATCTTTGCAGGAATTACTTCAAGAGCAATTAATGACATTTTTCAATGTTGTCTAGAACAACAGAGAGAAAAATACATACATAATTTCATTATGCATTATATTTTAAGGCATCATCGAAATTCAAACAACTCAAGAGGTATTTGAGGAAATTAAAGAATTAGAAGGAAATTTTTCAGGAGAAGTAGTAGTCTCTGAAAAAACCTACAAAAAATCCTTGAAAAAGATTTTTCACTAAAACCTGGAGAAGCTTTCAAAAGAGATTTTCTTTCAAAAGCATTCAAAAGAAAAATAAATGTTTGTTATGTTATACCTTACAAAGAATTTGCTCTATATGTCCAACATGCATATAGTAAGTATTTGTTTTCTTGGTAAACAAGACATCAAACAGATAAAACAAAAGATAGATTTTTTAAATAAGAAGAATTTGTACTGGGTAACTATTGGAGTTGTTAAAATCCAACTTAAAAGTACACTATTAGCTCATTTAGATCAATCGATCAAAATGGCTATAGTTGATAATCATATTCAAGATCCTAAAGGAGGATGTTTGGGTATGATTCAAGGAAATTTAGCTTGCGGTAAACTTCAGCTTACCATACACCCAAAAATTTCCGTATCACTTCATGACACAGATTTTGATGGCATATTATTATTTGTTCATGATTATTGTAGAAGGGATCTTGTTAAACCTAACAATATAACTTTCTCTATTAGCTACATTGTTAGCTATGCTATCCATAATAACCATAACAATGATGTGATCCAAGCTGACAGAAGAATAACCTATGAACCCGAGTTCATGGATTATCTTGAGGTAAAAGAAACTGAGTTTGATATTCTAACTCAGCCTGACAGTAATTGGGCAATAGATTTAGGGCCAAAACCCTTAATCAAAACTCAAGATAGATTACTCCTCAAAAGAGAGTCAAGCACAACTCCTTTAATGAGGGTGGAGGATAAAAAAAAAGAAAAAATTAACGAAAATAAGTCCCAACTTGCTATAAGTTTGGAAGAACTTCACCAAAAACTTGATGAAATGAGCAAATAGTTAAAATAAAGTCATGACAGAAAACATTAAGATTAGTAACATACATGATGAAGTCAAAATACTTAATGAACATGTTACTCATCTTAAAGAATAGCTTAGTTCCATTAGGCAAGAAATAAGGTCTGTTACACCAGATCTTAACACTGCAATGGAAATAGTAGCAGTAGTTATTACTGTCACTACAAATGTCACACTCCCACAAGAAATGAGACATTTTGGACAATTTGAAGCAGGAGCCTCAAATTTGAGAATGCTTACAAGTATATTCAAATATCCTAAATGAAGCTCCTCAGAAGAAAAATTGAGGAAGATTACCAAAGTGGTAATGACCTCCGTACTCTTAATATTCTTTTGTCTTTCGAGGATGAAGAATTAGAAATAATTACATCTTATTGTAAACAACTAACTCTTCTTGAAGAACAAATTCTTTCTATTAAACATGAAGAATCAAAAAACGAAACTGATGAGCCTGAAGAAACAATCTCAAAAGAATCAGAACAAGAAGAAATTGAAGTAACAATTCCAGAAAGACTAACAGTCGGAAGAACTGGAGGAGTTGTTATAAGAGATTTACATATTAAAGTTGAATCATATGAAGAACCATCTTATTCAAACGAGATGGAAGGAAAAAAGTTATCGGTGATAATATCCCTAGACCACCCAAAGGTACTCAGGTAACAAAATCAGACGAAAGTATTCCTTTAAGTTTTATTCCTAAAACTGTAGGACACACTTCACAAATTTTAGACCTTGATTGTGTTACTGATGCAAGTAAAGCAAACAAAGAATGGTTCAAAAATCTAGTGATGACTATAATTGGTAATCCCCATCTAACAAAAGAAGAAGTCTCGGCTTGGAATTATATCAAAGCAACCACTAGAGGAAATGTTAGGAATTTCTTAGAAACCCTATCAAATGAACAAGTCAATGCACTTTGGCTTGAAGCCTCAATTGAAAATGATAGCCAACCCAACCTTACTGGATTCATTACTAGTATTGTTGAAAAAATCTTTCAGATGTTTACAGGACAGACTTATATAGCCTATAAGTCCACACTGACCACTGAAAAGGTAGAAAATGCAAAAATACAACTTGAAAGAATCCAAATCTGCGATTTAGATTTCTTTGATCAATATCAATTTGAATACCAAAAATGGTTATTCCTACTTGGAAACCTCGATGATTTCCCAGAATATGTTGAGAAATTTTTGGCAAAATTACCACCTCCACATAATTCTGAAATAATCAGAAGATTTAATGAAGCGGTTAGACTCCAAGTAGGAAATAAACTTTATCTTTCTACAAAAGGTTCTATAGGTTTGGCTATTACAGTAACTAAGAATTACATGAAAGAAATCTGTAGAGGATAATAGTCCACAGAAAAATGAAACAAATGGCTCGCAAAAGACTACAGACAGGCTTTAGTTGTGATCCATTTATGGAAGACCTTGCAGGAGTATATGGATGCTATCCTTCAACTAGAAAACCTAGGAAACTGTCTAGGAAGAAAAAGAGGTATGTCTTTAAAAAATATAAAAGACCCTACAAAAGGAAATATTTTTCTAAAGGCAAATATTTCAAAAATAAAGGGGGGAGGAAAAGAGTGAAAAAACCTCTAAATGAAAAGGCAAGAAATTGTCAGGAAAAAGAAAAATTACAGATGCTGGATTTACAATGAACAAGGACACTATGCAAATTAGTGCCCAGCCAGAAGAGAAAATAATCAAAGAGTCAATCTCTTTGAAGCATTTGATCAACAGGGATTCTACCCAGTAGAAGATCCCAGTGACTAAGAAAGTCTGTATTACCTTACAGAAGTATCTACTGAAGAAACTTCTTTAGAAACAGAAGATAAATAGCTTCAAACCAGGTACCAGAATGTATGGTAATATAACTAATCCTAATTCAATCTATATTGCTTGTAAATTGAATTTTGATGGTTATCACAAATACACTATCAACGCTTTTGTTGATACAAGAGTAAACATGTTTATAGCATCAAAGTGGATTATACCTAAAGAACATTGGGTAAATTCAGATAGAACAATTAGTGTTAAAATTGCAGATCAGTCATAAGTAAGAGTTAACCAAGTTGTTAAAAATGTGGATATAGAAATGAAGAGATCGGAAGAGCTATAAGTCTTATTATTTCAGAATTCCATCTATTTACCAAAGCGAGACAAGAATAGATCTTATTCTTGGTAACAAATTATGTTTACTGTATAAAAGATTTATGCACGATTTAGATGAGATCAACTTTGGAATACAACGAAAACAAATCTGGATCAAAAAACAGCGCTATGCTGTAAGGTTCAATCATCTCCAGAATATATTCCTTGAAATACACAGAATCAGAGGAAAAGAGAAACCTCCGATTATTAAAAGACAAAATATTGTACCAAACAGAATAGTCAATATTACTCAAGAAGCAGAACAAGGATTTAAGATAAATTCTCTTAGAGAACAAATCTTAAAGTTCAGAAAATCCGCTTGACCCAATCAAGAACAAAGGAGAAATGACAACAAAAATTGAACTGACAACAAAAATTGAACTCAAAGAAGACTTCAAAGGAAAGTTAAGATCATCTACAATGAGCTATTCTCCTCAGGATAGGAAGGAATTTGCAAAACAAATTAAAGAATTACTGAAAATGGGAGTAATTGAATCTTCCAAATCTAGTGTCTTTTGATCAAGGGTTACAAGAAAGTTTATGTAATCTTTGATGGATCAGATCAAGGGTACTACAAAGAATGGAAAATAGCGGAGCCTAAAGTTAAAGGACTTTCATTCAAGCACAAGTAAAAATGAAAAGGCCCAAAAAGAGTACAACCAATACTGGACAGAAAAAGGCCACCAGACAAGCTCAAAACCAGTCCAACACATTACTGATCCATTACTATTCCCATTGTTCCCAAAAGGATTCAGGCCTAGAGGAGCTTGTGGATCACAAACGATCAGATCACCAAAGATTCAAAACATGATTGAATCACATCAAAGGCTGTGTAGGAGCTATGAAGATGTTCTGAAAGCCCCAGCGCTAATACCAAGCCCAGAAAAAGAAAAATTATTGAAAAAGAAAGTTCAGTAATCAAAGCACCATTCTCCAACTTTATTAGCCTTGAGGCAGAAGCCAGAGCAATCGGAGATGCTACATCAAAGTATCATTTTGTAGGAACTTGTGAAGAATATGGAAAATTCATATTCTTTTAGGGAGCAGCACCAGAAATTGTTGCTGAATCATTTAATTATGGATTGATTAAATTCATTTATCTCAGTCAGGATGTCGAAGAAATTTCAGCACTAAGTTTACCACTAGTAAGATTAGTCCTCAAATGGAAGACTAAAGTTCTTAAGACCAAGGAAAAAATAGTCTTCTTGTCAATAACCAGTACTATCCCTTTCTGGAATGAAGATAATATTTTCAAAGGTTATCACTTCATTGAAATTGGGGTTGCATCACAAGAAAAAGTCTTGGCAACACCCATTGTTAAAGAACCCATCCAAATCTCAGGAGAAGTTCTACAGACGTGGAGATCAAAGTCATTCAGATCCTTATTACACAAAGTTAGAGGGATTAATGCAGACTCCAAAATTAAGGTAAACCACTCATCAAAGTTTATCTTAATGACTTCATCAACCAAGAACCATCTGGATGAGAAGGATGCAAAGAAAATTGCTATCTTCGAAAAGCTGTTCTACCTTGATGAGTGGAATGGTCCAGACCTTGAGAGAGGACAAATATGCAGTGCTATAAAGAACGTGCTTGGAACAGATCACGCATATGGACACTGCAATAAAGGGAAAGCAAAATTTGAAGAGTCTCCATCAAAGTAAGCTGGAGATAATTCAGACTCTGAATGACATATAAAATGACGCCATTATACCAACAAGTGGCAAAAATTTGTAGTGCCGACACTCTTGTTGTTGAACAAAATAATGAAGTAAGGACATCTCCATTATAAAAGTTGTTGAAATAGTATAATAAAGGGACCTCTCCATTATGTAAAATAGATGCCCCTTCTGTCTATAAAAGGAGCACTGCTCAAACTAAGAAGGCATTCCGAAATCCACCCATTTCTAGATTTCCCTAAGAGATTTCTTATACTTTCAAAAACAATGGAAGCTTGAAGCTTTCTTGTAGAAATTAAGGGCTACAGTCCAACGATGATGTAAATTAATAGGATAAGGAAGTTATAATCCTTACTCCTTCTTTATAAATAAAAGTCTATTTCCTGTAAACTCTGCTTTTAAAGATCATCATCCCACTTATGTGTACGGATCAACACTCTATCCATTGTCTTGGCCTTGTTCCAAGTTGACAAGAGGTTGTGTGAAGGAACTGATTGCTAGTAGACAACATGACACAGTTGTGAGGCATAGCCAGGGAATCTATCTAAGGAAGCATCAACATGAGGCACACCCAACAAGAGAGATATCCCACACAACAAGAAGAATGTATAAAATTATAATTTCCTAAATTCCAGTTGCTTAATATACATATATGTGGCTTAATACCTTAAATTTCTACTTCATCAAATTGTTAAGAAAACCCTTAAGTATTTTAATACTTATCAATCATGCTAAATAATATGCATATGAACAAGGTAAACTTTTGTTTATTCACAAAAATAGATAGTAGCAACTATCAAACTACAAGGTTATATCTCAGATCTACTGAGCAATTAACTGAAGTAGTTTGATTGAGCAACTATGACAGAAAATTTGCTTAATAATAATCCAGTTAGTCTTCAAGACTTGCTTAATAAATTAATTGGTGATAATCCGACTAGATAACAGGTTTTAATTAACCAACTTAATCCAGGAAGACTTATAGAACAGACTCATTATGACTCGACTCTAGTTAACACATACTATTATATGGATCTTCAACAGCTAGATCAAAAGATTGAGGAAACCATCCAACTCATTAAGAGACTTTAGATAACCCAACTACATGATTGCGTTGCCAAAATAATAGTAAGCCAAAGAGTTACTCAGTTTACTGAAGAAGTAAATTATATGATTATAGCATATAATGACAGAAAATATCATTACCATGCTTATAGACAATTTTCGGCTCGTAATGAGTAGTTCTATGAGGTTGTACCTCTTAATTCCGCCTTAAAGTTTCAGAGGGCAACCTCGAAGTGGTATCAGAGCCATAAAAAACAAAGAAAATCCATGAAAATCATGGAAAAAACAAGCAAAGGGCAATATTGTCTTTTTTCTAGGAAAAAAGCCAAAAACCCTGAACCAAAACATACTTGTAGCCTCACCCATGAATTGATGTGTGGTGTGGTGTCAAGAAAAGTGGTGAGACGTTGTGACTAAAATTTAATTAATATTGTGAAAACGAAATGGTAAAAGTTTGTATCAGTGCAACTTTTGTGGATCTTTTAATTAGGATTATGTTGGACCACAGAAGACTTTTAGTTGTAAAATAATATATTGCAAGATTTTGGTGTATCAAATTGGGAATTTTAATTTGTCTGGTTGGATGCATGGATGCCCAAATCAAATACGGCTCGGATCTCTTCTGCATTTTAACATTTTATAAATGCTTCCATACTTTGCTGTTTTTCGTAACACATGTAGTGCTGAACGGCCAACCATTTGTGGAGCAACTCTCACCCCGGGGGGCGGCGGAACCAACGCAAATTTTTCCTGGGCGCCCTTCGAGGGCGAATAATCAACTAAGTCTTTAGTTAATATGTCCTTATCTAAAAGTTTTAACTCATTAGAAATGTATGCTTCCTACACTTTAATTTTTCACACACTTTTAAAAACGTGTAATTAAAGTAACATTTAATTAAGAAAAAATTTCTTTATATTCCATTTTACTAATATATAATATTTCATTACATATATTAGAAAATTTAAAAATTAACTACACTTTCTTTTAAAGGATGATGGTTTATAATTTGGGATAAGCAAAAAAAAAAAAAAATAGTAAAATATCTTTGTAGGATGAGGTGAGCAATTGAATAATTGGACCCGAGGCGATTTGCCAAAACGGTGTGGAAGTTCAATGAGCATCACCAATGACAAAATTGTTTCATAGTCGTAGATCCAATCCAACTGTGCGGTGTATATAACATGTATCCAGTGGCGGGTCTAGGATTTCCTACTAACACGAGCCATAATAAAAAAGTATTCAATTCAACTAAGAAATTCATTAAGAAATTAAAAATTTTATATAGAAAAAAATTTTGGTGAACATGGGCTACTGCCTGGGCTTGCCTGGGCCTAGATCTGCCAGTGCATGCATCCTCTATAGTCAGGCTCATCTAACATTACGTTGGCGCATTATTGTGCAAACATATGGAAATTTCTAAGGAACCAGGGCCAAGTTCCTTACGAAACTCGGTTTCTAATGAGATGTTGTCATTTAGTGTGTGTTATGTGAGGTGTTAGTCTGTGATTAGAGACCGGATTCCGTAAAGAACCCGGGCCTTGTTTCCATAGCCGGACCGGCAAACATATTGTCTTAGTTAAAATTTTGTATTCAATAGTAACCCAACTCGAGGCGGTTTGCCAAAATGGTGCCAAAAGGCATGTGATAGCTTGGAAAAGAAAGAATATTCCCCTTTGTAGAGGGTTCAATGAACAAAACAATATGACAAAATTGTTCCCTATATTCCATATGTACAATGTATATACCTTTAATATGTGCATCCCTTAAGGAAGTTTCTTCAATTAATATTTTATTATTGGTGAATTATATTCTCACCACAATAATTAATTCTCCCACCACATTTTATACCCACCACATATAATTTATATTTTTAATTATCACATCACAACACATTTACATTTCTAACCCACATTTTAAAAGTAAAAAATAAAAAATAAAAATAATAATGAAATCAATTGCCAACCCTATTCGTATGATTACCCAGCAACATCTCAGCCGCCTTCATCTCCCCTACTCAATTAATCTTGCAGCAGCCCCACACCACCAATTTCCAACATGTTCTTGCAGAAGGCATTCCTATACTTATCTGTGTGTGTGTTTTTTTTTTTTTGCCATTGTCGTCGTGGCACTCAGCTCCCATGCCGACTAGCTGATGAGGATGAAGAGAGTGAAGATTCATAGTCGCAATAGAAAAAGGGGATTTTAACCTTGTAATTGTAGTTTGGTGTGAGAAGCAAAAATAAAAAATAAAAAAAAAATCAAAAAGAAGGTTATTTAAGTAACCTTGCTTGAGGATATTTAAGTGAATAGAAAAGTATAGTGTAAGAATAAATTAACGTGGTGGGGATATAATTCTCTTTTATTATTTTATAGTTAATTAATTAAGTAATATTAAACACTACGTTGACTATTTACCCCCCCCCCCCTCAACTTTTCTTGCTAAAATGGTCCGAGTTCCCTTGAACTGTTGAGCCACTTTGTTTGACATCTGAGCCAATATTTTTCTTGTTGGGCAACTAGGATACAAATGATGGAAATTTTTTTTTCATACAAAAAAGATGGTGAAAAAATAAAAAAGGAAAAAAGTACAGAAACATAATGGGATTATATTCCTGGTCTTATTGTGAACGGTCCGACTATAGAAACAGATCAGACTCTGAATTTAGAGTTCGACCACCAA
>CAVNYN010238890.1:0-15305 GCA_963692815.1 Nyctanthes arbor-tristis | reverse complement strand
CTTTTGCAAAAATCTCATATAAAATATACAAGTAACTTTTGGGTTTTCGTAATAATTTTCAACATAAATCAAATATCATCA
Organism: Nyctanthes arbor-tristis; assembly: GCA_963692815.1. NCBI lineage: Eukaryota > Viridiplantae > Streptophyta > Magnoliopsida > Lamiales > Oleaceae > Nyctanthes > Nyctanthes arbor-tristis. The sequence goes on along the minus strand of CAVNYN010238890.1, from coordinate 15,224 downwards.
TCAAGTAGAGTTCATCTCATAACGAAGCATTCAAGGAATCTTTGCAATGCTAGAAATCATGAAAATTCATGTCATTCTAAGAATCATTATCAAATCCTTTAGAAAACATTGTGAACATCGTTCATTTAATAATCATCATAAAATGCACTCGAAAACATCATAAAAATCATTTCATTTCAATATCATCATAGAATTTTCCTTAAAGAGTATCCAACATATCATGATTATAATATCAAGTCATACGCGCGTAGACGTCAGCTTGAGATCGGTACAAAAACCAGCTTGAGCCATAGCTAGCACATAGGCCCCTTCGCCTGGGCAGCGTTCATTTGGTCAGCTTGAGCCATAGGCCTCTTCGCCCTTAGGCGGCCTGTCATTTTGTCAGTTTGAGCCATATAGGCCCCTTTGCCCGTAGGCGGTCATAACATTGGTTACAAATTTGAGGGTTTTCATACATCATAAATCATGTTTCAAATCAAACAGTTCTCTGAAAATCATGTAGCATCATTTTATAAAAAAATCATAGGCATTCTGTTTGCATAACTCTACATAAACTTTTCTAAGGAAAATCCACATGACTTTTCTCAGAAGCATCAACCTTTGAAATTTCATAGAAACGCATTCATTATGAAAACATTGCAAGTTTTTGTGAAATGGAAGCATGGCATATTTCACAAGGAAGTTTTCAATCATTTATCAATTGAAGAAATAAATCATATCTTTGAAAATTCTCAAATGTCACAATCTCAACTTCATAACTTTCCAAATGAAAGAAGAATTCTCAAGAATTCCATAAAAGCATTTTTGCAATTAATTTCACAATATCATATCATATATATTAAAGGCACAATAAAGTTCATTTCCAAAAGTTTAGAGAAAGTCTCCACTCACCGGCTATACATGGAAATCTAGCTCGTTTCATAATGATACTAATTCATTCCTCATTCCCTGTAACATAATACGAGAATTTCATTCAACATTTAATTACTACTAAAATAAATTCTTACATATTATCAAGTTATATCACTTCCTTCTAATTCTTCAACATTTCCTCATTTCTTCGTTGAACATATAGTGCTGTCCAAATCCTATTTTCGCCCTTATCTTCACTTATTTTACTTCATTAATTACTTACAACATAATAAAATCAAGACTCATGCAACACATAATTTTCTTTATGTCCTCATCACCCATTATCATTTATATCAAATCATACTTATACGATGATCCTTTTAATGCATCATGTCGTCATGTCGTAAAATATTCAATAATATCACCAAGTAAAATTTGCTACATAATTAAAATTTCCTTTAATTTTGCCTTAAAAATTCGCCTATTACCAATCCTTTAATTTAATTACAATAGATTCTATTCCAACTTAGCCCATATCCACAAGCTATTTCCATGGTTTCCAATTTCACATCATCCACTTTATCTATTCCCCTTTCACTTATTTCATCAACATATTAGCAATTCTCAATTCAATTCATGCTTATTTTCACATTATAGGCCATTCATATGAAAGCTTGATATTATGCATCTAGTATATTCATTTGTCGTCGCTATCCTCCATTACACTTCAACTAACAAGGTATCATAATTTCATGAATTCAAAGCTCTAACATCATTTTATTAAAAAATCAGCCTTGACTCTCTTTTGTTACTCTTATATTTACACCATAAGTTTTCATAACTCCAATACTAACTTCACACATTTTAATTCCATATCCTCTAGGACAAACTGATCCAAAATAGGACTTAATAATATATTTAACTTAGCTAAATCCTCAAATCAACACAAATACTTAAAACCCTAACATCTCAAACAAAGCTCATACTTTAAAAATCTTAAATAGATAATTAACCTCATAAAATCATCATTCTTTCAACATAAACATCATTTATTTAGTCTCAAATCATAGAAATAAACCATAAATTTAACACCCGATAGAAAATACGTAACACTAAAATTAAGTCCTTGACTTACCTACTTGGAAATTGCACAAGAAATCAAAACCTAATTGCCAAATCATGCCAACAAGATGCAATTTCCTCACTGTATTCTCTTTTTCCTTCCTTTTCCTTTTTCTTTCCTTTCTCTTCCATTTTTTTTCCTTTTTGGCCGAGAGCTCTGCGTGTGTGAATGTTGTATATATGTAATATAAATGCTCCAATTTGCAAGACAAATATCTATATATTTATGAAAATTGCACCCAAAGTCCTTCAACTTCATGTTTTGCTTCATTTAGGTCCTTAACTTTAGTAAGTGATTTAAGTTGATCCTTGACAAATCTTATTTACTCATAAGTCCGTCAACATTTAATTCTGTCACTTAAACCCTTTGATGACTTAGACTTTGACCCAAATAATTTAATTTTGACCTTGACTTGACTATTCCACCCTTGACCTTTGGTCCATAAAATTTGGGATGTTACAGGTATAGTGTCAAAGATGAGCGAGAAGACGAGATTAAGGTTTTTGAATTTTGGAAAAAATATTAATTTCGGGGATGAAACTGAATTGGGTTGGCTTATTGGTGATCGACCTTCGCCATAGACAATTGTGGCTTTTGCCGTTGCGGCAAGACAGTCAATTGGAGGTGGAGGTTGGAGGGGTGCAAGATTGGGCCAAAAAGTGTTTGAATTATTATTTCCTTTATTTATTATATCAGTTGTGGCTTGATGTGGGGGGAATGCATTAGTTGGCAAAATTAGCAGTGGTTTTTTGTCCACATATGCAATTCATTTGTCATATCAGCAATTCCATTTAAGGGATTTAACGGATTGTTCATGAATGAGTAATGGAAGAGGTTTTTTAAAGTTCAGTGGGTGAAAAATGACATTTTAAAGTTGAGTGAGTATTTGAAGACATGAGTTAAAGTTGAATGGTTGTTGAAACATTTAACTCATTTTGTCACTGAATGAATGAGCTGGGTAAAATTGGAAAAAGGAAACTATAGTAATTTATTGAAGCTGAGGATAAAAGGCAGGATGGAGCATTTTCAGAGGGGGCATTGTAGAAAAGAAGATTTATAGATTTGGGAGAGGGCAAACCTCTCGAAAGTTTGTAATTCTGTGATTTACCCCTACATAGAAAATCAAATCATTCAACTCGTTTCTTGTCTATAACACAACTACAAAATCAGATCAATATCTTCTTCGGTTCTGGAATTCTCCATTGCTGGTTTCATAGAAGAACTGGATTTCTAGTCACAAATTGAACAAAGAAATTCTATCAAATCGGTATACACTATAGAATGACACTCTAAGAAACTATTCTTGTACTTTTAAGCCATATTAGCAAATTATTTCTATTTCAAAATAGAATTTGGTTAAACCAATCACATTCATATATCTCGTGGAACCCTCCTACACTGAAGAGAACTCTACTATTCATTCGCAAAAAATCTATTCTATTTTGAAGTAGAATTAGTTTGCTAACATAGGCATATTGTTCGATTTAATTGAAGTGAAGGTCTGTCTAACTTGTGTGGTTGCTTTTTGTGTATTCTTATTCAAATTAGTAAGTGCATTGACTATGTTTTTCTGAGTATTTGAAACATGGGTCAATTTTCTGCTTCTTCCTACCAGGGCTGCATACAAAGGATTTGCTGATACTATAAGATTACTTCTATTTAGAGATGCCAACCAAGGGAGACAGGATAAAGAAGGTATCTTAACTTGGAATGTTGCATTTTGAAATAGTATGGAATCTTGTTTAGTTTAGAGTCAAGTATAATTATCTTCCTGGACAGTACGTCAACAAAATCAAGAACATATGTATGGAAATTATAACAATTTGCAATCGCTGAAGTGTGTTTAAGCTTTATACCATTTTCTAACTTCAATTTTATATTTTTATTCATGATTTAGAGGGTGTTTGATCCTCTTTATCATTTCTCTTTATAATCCCACTTACCACTGATTTGATAACTGCTTATTTATAACCACAAATTCCCAACTTTTATTAAATCTACACCACTCATTTCACATCTTTATAATTTCTCTTTATAATTCAATTTGAATAAGTAGCTTCATACAGCCACTTAATAGGTGTTTATATTTTGTATGTTGCATAGAGGAAATTTTTTTCATATTCTGAACTTTGCTGTTTGAGAACATACATTAAAGGTTTTTACATGTAAAATTATGATTTTCACATTTTAGACGATAATATTAACTCAGCCACATAAATAATTGATGAGATTCTGACCTCAGGTTTTGTATATTTTTCTGAAAGATTCTCTTGCACTATCTTTTTATACGAATGAGTAACTTATATTCTCGCACCTACTTCTCTTTGTATCCGTCTCATGGTTGATAGAATTACAAGTCTTTGATTTGGTTGAAAAGTTGGCAGAATGATTGATGAAAATTGCTGAGGGAAGTCTACTATAATTGCGGTTACTTAAGTAGTTAAGCATAAACATGAAAATTTTCGTATGACTTAGAAAGGTTAGAAATTGATGGCTAATTATGCATTTCATTGAGCTGATTTACCGAAGAGCAAATGTGACGTCACGTGTGATAGTTACGCCTATAATAGAGGAAATTTTCGGGCACTGAGGTAATATATGCTTGGAAGTGTTGGTACCATGCACACTATTATTACTCCTCAACCGTCCCTTTTCGAGCTGAAGCTGTTAAAATTGGGAGAAAGAAAGAGTTCAAACTACATCACCAGGCGCTTTAACCACCAAAAACTGCTGCACTATCTTACAAATTTTGATTGCATCTTTCTGGCCAGGTTGTACTCCGTTACACTGGGCTGCATTGAGAGGAAATGTGGAGGCATGTACTGTACTTGTACATGCTGGAACGAAGCAGGAACTGACGGTAAAAGACAAAGCAGGGTTCACCCCAGTAGAGCTTGCTTCTGATAAGGGCCATCGGCATGTTGCCCAGTTTCTTGTATGTAACTTCTTTGGTAATTCTTATGATATAGTTTGTATCAATGTTAGAATTAGCAACAAATATTTGCAAGTTCGCTAGTTTTCTGGAGTCAATTAATACCAGAGGGAATAGCTGAATAGCCACTCCTTCAGTGGTCAACTGCTTGACTCTGCTAAACTCGGAATAGGGAGAAAAAAAAGGAATCTTGCATTTTCTTTGTGTGAAGAGATTTTCTGTTCATGTCTATTTTACTAGCTATAATGTTATTTAGGGCAGATCAATTTGTTTTCTTGACCTCATACTTTCACTCTAATAAAAGATTTGTTTGCACTTCTGTAGAACATATAATTCAGAACACCAAGTGATTTGTATTCTTCTTTTTGTATCTCCTACAGTTTGCTACTATAATGCCCTACTGTGTACCTAGCTTGGATATGCAATCTAGAAAATCCTGTTCAGAGGCCTTTCTTGTACCTTGCATTTAAAATTTTGCTTGGATTCCCTTGCATGATTGTAGTATTTATTTCCAACTTCTCCCTGTCTTCTTGGCAACATAATCTTCTTGCCACTTATTTCAGAAATAGTCTATCTTTTCCACAGGGTCACTCCTTTTTTGCCCGCATAACATTGAATGGTTTAATGTCATGTAGTCCAATGCACGCTTTGCTCAGAACAAACATTGGGAAGTTGTAGTTTGCACCGGAAAAGGCAGAATGAATGCTTATGCCCCATTTCTATTCAGTCTTGTGGTTATCAATACCATTCTCTTCATTAGCTCAGTTCTTTTTGGTCAGTAAAACTATTTCTTCATTCTTGTTCTTGTATTAGTGGCTGAGGTAGATTATCTTTCTAATAGTTCTTGTTCTTGTGCTAGCTTCTAATCTTCCAAGGGTTACAGCTGTTGTTGGACTTTGGGGATGGACGGCTGTTTCTTTGGCAGTGGCCTCTCTGGTCATGTTTGTGCACTGCAGTAGGTAGATTTTTGCTGTCATGAATACATTCATCAGTTAGGCAGCCGTTGTGCTTTCTTGACTTATTATTCTTGTGGATACTACAAGAGCAAGAAAGATATTCATTTTCATTTGATATAGAGCGTAGAATATTGCAAATTAAGTGTAATTCTGAATGTGGTACTCTGATTTTGGCGACATGAAGAGCTATTTTACGCTTTCATTTAATATATCTTAATTTTTGGCTCCCACAGCATGTGGCTTATTGAACAACATTTTCTATTTTTAAGATATTTGTCTCATTGACAAAATAAGACACACATGCGCGCTCGAACACATTTTCTCATCTGTGTCTTCACATGGTTTACATATGGAAGATGGTTTCGTTTGTTTGAACATTTGCTTATAGGAATGTGAGGGAATTAAAAACAAATGTGGGGTCTGTAGGAAAATGTTTTGAGGATTTTCTTTCTATACCTAACTAAAATCCTAAAATAATCGTTTTGCAAGTGTATGTTGTCTTAGAGTAAAACAAAAGCTGCAATCATTTCAGTTTTTCTTTCAAATTGGACAGTTATTGTTATTGTGATTTAGTTGGTGATGATTGCTTCTCACTCTGATGCAGTAAAGACCCAGGTTTTATAAAGAGAGGGGTGGGAAGCCAAACTGATGCTGAGGTACCTGATCTCTTTTTCAGTGTTTGGTCTCGCAATTATTTCCAGTCACAATGGTGTAGGATCCATTTGGTTTAATATGATGCAGGATCCTTTATTGAACACTGATCTTAATAGTAACCCAATTTGGACGGGAAACTGGTCTCAGCTGTGCCCTACGTGCAAGGTTTATCCCTAATTTAATATCACTCGGATGGCAAACAATGAAGAGATTTAAGATTGCATCTAATTTCTTCCTCTGATGCATTCGATGCTTGACTGGTTTTTAAACCTTTTCTTTCTTTTGTTGTTATATTCTAGATAATAAGACCTGTTCGTTCCAAGCACTGTCCCACGTGTAAACGCTGCGTGGAGCAGTTTGACCATCACTGCCCCTGGATCTCAAATTGTGTGGGGAAGGTAGTCATTTACATCATCTAATTTCTTTTGTTGTTTACATAGAAAACTGATGAACATGAACATATAAGTTGCTAGATCATCTTTCCCGGTATAGGTTTTTTTGTCAAATTGCATCTTCATGTTAAAGTTAAGAGGTGAAAGTGGTAGAATTTTTCTGTTAGGCTTAAATTTCTTTCTCATGATTTCTTAAAATTTAACCTCAATCTTGTTTAGTACTTATTTTTGTCCCGACTTGTTTAGTACTTATTTTTGTCCCGACACTTTCCTTTGGCGTTTCAATCAAGTAACCCTTTGCTTCTCTTTCACCACTGAATTTTTTCAATTTTGCAATTACAATCAATTCCGTTTCTTCTCTAAATGTGTCTGCCCATATGCAAATTCCTGCAATCTTCCCAATACTCTAATTTCGTTATTACTGGCTCAAAATAAGGACATTGTCAATTGCTTCTGAATGTTCCAGAAGTGTGCCTGCTAGTGCTTGCCTAAATAGATTTCTGGTTAATAGTTTTGTATGACATAAAGTTAAAGAATCTTTTTGCAAAATGTCTCTTTCCTATTGCATGTGAATGCTCTAAAATGATATCTGCAAACACCAACAATTTATTCCATTGGCAACTTATGCTGGTAAATTGTAACACTTGTACCAAAAAATCAGCTTCTTTTTTCCTCACTTATGTTCATCTCTTATGAGTGTGATTTTTATATCTTCATGAGTTTGCAGAGGAATAAACGGGACTTTTTCATTTTTCTCTGCATGGGGACAACAACAGCATTTCTTGGTGGTTTTATTGCTGTTCAAAGTATGTTGGAGCAGCTACAGTTCTCTTTGCTATGTGTAAATGTTACTGGCTATTTCGTAAGATTGTAACTTGTGCAATATGGCAGGAATTTGGACATCAGTACCAGCAACAGGAATAGGAGAAACATGGCTTCATCACGTGATTTTTAATTATCCTGGTGTTGTTTCTTTTTTGGTCATGGATGCAGTTATATTTACTGGTGCTGCAACTTTATTGACTGTTCAAGCATCCCAGGTAAAGGATTTGTCTTTATGTTTCTTCCTTCCATTACTCTTTCTAATTGCTATTTAATAGCTTTGATAATTTACTTCATTGTATATTAGCACATTCATCATGTTCTGTTACTTGCTGCTCACTACGCTTGTATGATAGTACCGTGTCAATGTATTACTGCTTGGTGGTATTAGTCTTTGTTTCATGCCTAAGTATTAGTCAAATGTTGATTTTTTTTGAAGATTGCTTGTACTTGATTTTATTCTGTTAATGAGGTCATATATAACTATATGAACCAGTTCAAAATGCTTGAAATTAGAGTGTAAGACTTATGAACCAGTTTGAAATGCTTGAAATTAGTGTGTAAGAAGCACTGCGCAAGGGTACTTTGACATGCATAGCTGAGCCTTTACAGGCATGGCTTGCTGCCACGGGTAACATACTAACATTTACTGCTGCGTGGATTATATTGCTCATCAAGCTATTTTTTTTCGTTCAAGGCATATGAGGACAGGGTCTTTTGAACAACTCTTTTCAGCCTGTAGCTAGGGACTTGAAGACGTTTAACCATGCCAACTTCACCTGCAACTTATTGGCCAAGGTTAAAACATTCAATTTTCAAGTAATCAAGTTCTGAAATAAATTCTTACATTTCAAACTAGAAATAAGCATGTTGCTTATTTTAATTATAAGGCCAGAGTGACTTTGAGAAGAAAATACTTCCCAACATCTCTGGGACCAGAGAGTAACGTTCATATTCTTTTAAGCTTAGCTAATATGCAGTATGCGTTGTCATTGCTTGTGAACGGCTGCTCATCTATTTAGCTGCTCATCTATTTAATTGTGTTTTGGCTTTGCCACTCCCTGAAATAATACTGTATTGTCTAAACGCTCTAGTAGTGTGCTCTAGACTATACATTTGTGCTAGTTACATTGCCTTGGGACCACAGTTTCGGAGTCTAACATCTTATAATGCAGATTGCTCGGAACATCACCACAAATGAGTTGGCAAATGCTGTACGCTATGGATATCTTCGTGATCCAAATGGGAAATTCCGCAACCCATATAATCACGGTTGCTGGAAGAATTGCTCGGATTTCTTCATCAATGGCTACACAGATGACAATGAGGTTGCTTGGCTTCCTTTGCAACAGGTTGCTAGGTAGTAGGACATAGATGGTCTTGCTAGATAGTATAGACTCCACTTCCTCATGTTTGGGAATCTTATTACACACAAATATTATATGTGTTGTAATATAGTATTGCAACTTCCAAGAAAGATGTATGGTTAGATTTGACACTGTATGTAAATAACCAAATTAGAATTGTTACATCATCAATGGATCTTCTCTTGGGAGTATCATGTTACGCCTTTTCTTCTCTTTGCTTTCTTGGACTCAACTCTCCTCCCGGGCTGATGATTGACTTGACCGTTTGAGTGCCAGCGGTTCTGGCCTTCCTTTTTAGGAGACGACGACCTTTGCCTGTCACTGTAGTGTGCAAGTGAAGAGAATGAGGATTGGAATTTTGTTGACCGTCACAAGGGACGACCATTTTTGGAGGTTAACATATGCAATGCTATTTTTAGTTGTTTATGAATTAGGCTAAAACTTCATACTTCCAAATGGGATGGGTTGAAAATTTACAGCACCCATTTGGTGATGTAGCCGTATGTATGCACGCCGGCGGTGGCATGCACACATGCAGTTGCATCACTCATATGGGTGCTAGAAATTTATTTTGGTATGGGTCGGGTAGAAGAATTTGGTACTGATTTGGTTAGTTGAATCCCAAGCTGGGAAAAACGGATTACTAGTTTTGAATTATTGATTGGGATTTATCACATAAAAAATAAATTATTAATCATACATCACTCGTTTATCTTTTGAAATTTACATGTTTAAACTTGGTTTTTCTATAGAGTCTATTAGACACAATCTTATGGCGCCAAATGGACTATGTGGCAGAATCTCATTGGACACATTGGGGGATGAGTCCCATGAGATCCTGTCACATAGTCCATTGGACACCATACATGTGTAATAGACTTCATAGAATATGAGTGTTTAAACTTGTTTCCTAAATTCTTAGAAATTTTTAGAAGTCTCACTTGAATACTCGTTTTATTTAATGAATGAATGAAATCTTTCTCATTTCATCTTGACTATATCGCAACAATATGCCTAATTGCTATTGTTCTACTTCCACAAATTTCACAAGATTTACATGTGATGGTAGGGAAAATATCCAATACTCAAAGAGTACTCTAATAGAGTATTTCAGACTAATCAGCAACCTATACATGAGCTCAATGATCCCAAAAATAGGGTCCAAAAACCCACGTGTAGGTTTCTCATTAGCTTTGAGTACCTAAATTTTTTCCGTAATGGTGATGCATTGATCTCTATAATTCATTTAGTTAATTAATTATATAATTCTATTTCCATTTTGAAATTGAATTAAATGGAACTCAGTTCCAAAATTTGGAATATTAATAGATATAAACTTGGGTTCATGTGAATTAAGTTGGACGAAGCACAATTCCAAACAGAGTCCTAGTGCTTGGCAGGACAAAGATCTCAATGGATATGAAACCCCAGACTTCACTAAACCTTGAACTGGCAAAGTGTATTCATTTGACTAAAGTTTCTGTTTACTCACAGGTGAAGGAAACAAAAGCAATAAATCCAAAAAGATGAAGGTGATGTGTCCAAAAATGGAGAAAAGTAAATAAAACATTGATGTTGGGATTGAACTTGGACTGAACTAAAGAGAATAGTAATTATCGACTTTCTTATTAGCACCGTCACATATAATATTATTATTTTGAATTTAAAACTTAATAAATATTTTCATCTTTAATCTCTGCGGAAACTCTTCACCACCTGTGTAACTTCGTACTAAATTTTTTATTCTGTCTAACCTGATGCCCCGGACATGATTACATTTATTTATTTTTGTATTATGACTTGAGAAAAAAATTTAGAATGGGACAATTTTGTTGAAGAAATGGCTTCTTTACATGGGGATTTGGTGGGACTTTTCCCACTCTACAAGCTTAAACTTCAACAGGGCTAGTTGTTATATGAAACTCTTCATAATTGGACAGCAAATGGGACCAATAATTACTCATTTTTCTACCAGCTTAAAAGCTACCACTAAGATTTTTTAATCAATGTATATATTCCAAATCATTGATCAAAGGAATATTCAATTGCATAAACATCAGTTCAAATCAACAACCCGTGAAGAAAAATCAACAGAGAGAAAGGCATCAAGACTTTGTCTGTTGGACCTATAAATGTATACCAATCTCCTTGATTATAGGACTGGAATTTTTTAAGAAAAAAATAGATCATCTTTGTCCATACTGTTGAAAAGGGTGAGTTCTCTCTCTTTTACATACACATCACGCAGATAAGTTAACGAAATTTCGTAGTATGCAATATTAGACGAGACTGGACATCGGCCTCTAGAACTAAATTGGCTTCTCTTTCTTGCAGGATTCTCCACTGGGCTTATGGAGATATCAAACATCAGTTGCTTGACAGAATTGGTAACATGCTGCAAATTCTAGCAATCTTCTTGTTCTTGAATTGATGTGGAAACTTGATTGATTAATCAACATTTTCTTCATTTACAGGGAGTGGATGATCAGGGATACATCCACCAGTGGCCTGTGAATTCCCTTGATGAACTGAGAAAAATGTCCATGGCTGCTGCTCTTGGTAATCAAGAATTTCATCAGTCGTTTTCTCACCCGATTTTCGACTATAAACGGGCACCAGAATCGAGAAATGACACATGGAGTTCTTGCAAGTTTGATCAAGTATCAAACCCATCTCTGTCCAACAATCTTCATTTAATGAATTCAAATTACACTAATCAAATAGGATTGGTGAAGCCTAAGGAGGAGCATTGGTCTTCTAATAGTCCTACTTTCCCCTCTGATTCTGTCGTTTCCCAATCTTCGTTCTTGCCGGCTTGTCAAGGAGCTAAGAGAAGCTGCACGAATGCTCGGCTGACTCAACCACAAGATCATATCATAGCCGAGAGGAAGAGAAGAGAGAAACTCAGCCAGAGGTTCATTGCTCTGTCTGCTCTGGTTCCTGGTTTGAAGAAGGTATTCCTTTGCCAATTTTCGTTTCATTTGGTTTTACCATTTTGCTACCAATTTGAATTTATTGTTCATCTATAAAACAGATGGACAAGGCTTCTGTTCTTGGAGATGCCATCAAGTACTTGAAGCAACTCCAAGAACAAGTAAAGTGTCTGGAGGAGCAAACTAGGAAGAAATCCATGGAATCTGTGGTTTTCGTCAAGAAATATGTACTCTGTGCTGACAGTGAAAGTTCCTCAGATGAGAACTTCTCTACCGGCCGCCCTATTGACGAGCCACTGCCAGAAATTGAAGCAAGATATTCTGGTAAAGAAGTTCTTGTTAGAGTCCACTGTGAGAGAAAGAAAGGAATCCTGGATAAGGTAGTTACTGAAATTGAGAAGCACCATCTCTCAGTTGTTAAAAGCAGTACCATGGCCTTTGGAGATTCTGCTCTTGACATTACCATTATTTCTCAGGTAAAGTACCATTTTTTCCATTTTTACCAATTCTTATTTTCATCGAGAACTCATTGTATCTTGTCCTAATTTCCTGCAGATGGACAAAGAATTCACTACCCCATTGAAGGACTTCGTCAAGAGCTTACACAAAGCGCTCAAACTTTTCATGTGAAACAAATATCCTCCACTGGATCCTCACTTACGAAAAACAGTTTTCTTCTACCTTATAAATCCGCCTTATGTTCCAATGCCTAAAAATAGAACTTTGTTTTTTTCTGGCTACCAAATTCTGTCAACTCTCCACCATTTTAAACCATTTCTCCCCCATATGTTTGCTGTGAGGTTCATTTTGAAGGAGGGTTCTGTAACTTTTTTCCATGGTAAACTGTCAGTGTTGCCCATGTTGTGTACCCTCCTGTTGTAAAGAGTGATCTCATAGCTTGTTTAGTCCATTTTTGGGAGGTTGAAGAATTCAACCAAACCTGGATTTTTATGTGGGAAAACGGTTTTTTTTTTTGGGCGGAAGGTTTAGGCAGGAATTTGTAGCAGATGTGGCTCTTGTTTACTACTAGTGTTTTAGGGGGCTCTTAAGAGATGTTCTTATGGCCTCTTCTCGTTTTTATATGTCATTTTGTTTGTATGAACATTGTTGACAATAATAAATTAGTTTGCAACATCTGTGGTGTTTGAATTTCTTGATCTAGCTATATATAATTTTCTACCTGCTTACAATAATTTTGGCTTGCATTAAGAGGGGAGAGAGAGAGAGGAATTAAAATACATGGCTCCTTACGGCAAGAGGTCTCCTAATGTAGTTCACCCATCCACTGCAGGTGGGGTTACACCGCCTGTTTCTGACGTGGTAGTGACATAGCTGGATGTGGCACACACATGGCCATCATATGTGTCGGCTATGTGTGTGACACGTCAGAAGTGGACGGTGTAACCCCGTCCACAGTGGGTGGGTGAACATTACTCAGAGGTCTCCATCTTGTCTAAAGAATTTAAACGACTACTATCTTTTTTTAGATGAGAAACAATGTGAATTAGAATAACTCATATCGCGCAAAATAAGACTTGTTAGTGTATATAGTGTGTGTATGTAGTGTTATCAAGTTATTATTATTATTATTAACCGAAGTGTTTTGCTACAGTTTGATTCTTCTCTCGTTAACTATTCTTCTTAAATTAAATAGTTATAGTCTCATTTGGGTTTTTTTTTTTTTTAATTTTATTTTAATTTGTGACAGGAAACAATCCAAATTTTTTCCATGTATCTCAACTAATTACCGAGAAAAGCCATATCGGCATTGAATCAATCCAAAGAACAATGCAAGAATGTAAGAAAGCAAATGATGCAATATGGTGGGCAATTACTCACTAGGTGCACAATTCCAATCTAAAAGTAACGAACGAATCTCACTAAAAAGTATGACATTATGATTGTATGAGAAATTTGAGTGCAAACCCATGACTAATTGAGGGCAATGGCTAACAATTTCAACTTGTAGTTTAACTACAATGGGAGATTTTTGCTCCGAGTAAGAAAAATATCACGCATCTTCACTTCTTTCGCTTTGGACTCGACCAGACATGCTCTAATAATTGACTCCAACGAGTTTATTTGTCAACTCTAATCTCCAGCCCTTCCCTCAACAACAACAATAAATAAATAAATAAATTCCTCCAAGTTTTCAACTACTTGTGATAAACTCTACAACCATTATATGTGTGTGTATATATATATATATATTTATATTATAATCAATATATATATATATATATAAACACAAGTTGGAGAATAGACTGAAGTCTATATGTATTTGAGGGCCAATCTTGTAGATTTTGGCACCTAATTAAAGAGATACATTATCTTCCATTTTTATTATTTTCGACCCTACAAAGATTATGATATCTCTAAGATGCCGTGTTATGGAGCCAATTCTTGTAAATTAAAGGGTTTTTTTTTGGCCCCTTATATTGTTTAATCAACTTCAATAATTCATTAACTAGTTATGGTTTGTGTAGAACTGAAAGAGAGAGATAAACATGAAAGGTGACACTGTAAATGTGGCACAATTTCATTAGATGATCGAAAAAATCCCATGTGATTGCTATTCAATGAAATTGTATCACGTGAAAATGTTACTTATTTATGTCTCTCTAAAATTGTTTTAGATATATATATTCTATATATATATAAGTTCTACATAAAAAAAATATATCGAGCCCGATGGCCAGGAAAAAAGTTGATCAAAACCCCAAGAAACAAGTAATTGAAAGATAGGGACCATCAAATGTCAATTTCCCTAAAATTTTAAATTGAAAGAAAGAAGGAAACGGGGAAAAATGAAGAAGTATAAGAAGGTTAATTGGCTAATTATGTCCAGATTTTCAAACTCTACTCTCTGATCAGTTGCACATTTTTTTAATTACATCAATAATCATTCTTCGCTCATTAATTACAAGCACTTATGTTTATTTTATTTTTCGGTCGCTTTCTTTTCTTAATCTTTATTACATCAGTTACATAACTTGTCCAAAAATCACGCTATAAAGCCTTGTAAGGAAACATAACAAATTTTCTAGAGAAGAAGTGACTCGGTAATTATGGAGTGTTTTGGTGGGTTATAGAACATTAATTGGTTTATGAAATAAATCTAGACCACCGTATAATAATTTTTGTAATTCAAAAGAAGAAATTCTTATTTGAAAAAAACGGGGGGGGGGGGGGG
>CAVNYN010238887.1:0-27711 GCA_963692815.1 Nyctanthes arbor-tristis | reverse complement strand
ATATTTGTTTTTGGTATACTATATATATTATTATTAATGAATTGCAAGTTACCGATCGAATTGTATGCTTAGATGGGAACAGTTGTTTGAATGCGAAGGTTTTGTTCTTTGTTTCATAAACTAAAGTCATATCCATAACCATATGCTAAAAAACAAGTTATTTATTTTTAATTAATACAAAGGATGTTCCAAACAAAACTAAGAGACAAAACTATCGCAATGATGGCATGAATTTGAGGAAGACAACTTCGGTTAATTACAATTAGAAACTGCAATAATATCGAAAGAATACTATTTGTTTCTATTTTTAATACATTTTAAGCCCGTCTAAGGATAAGTACTAAATATGTTGCCCAAGCCAAATTACTTACCCGACCTATCTCGATTCTTTTTATTTTGTTTTCTTTAGTAATGCTACACTTCCCGGCTATTTTACTAATTAGTTCACCGGTTTACAATTTTAACCCTAAAATATCTAAAACTCAAATTATTTAAATACCTTAATTGATAATTTTACCATTTTTGTTAATACACAACCTGTAAACGAATTGGTAAACTAATATAGAAGTTTGTCTCTTGAAAGTCCTTTAAAAATAAAATTTAACATATAGATCATGAAATTAACATGACGTAGACATGTAGGTTGCTGTCACTGCCACTCTTGTTCATATCATATATGTTAATTAATTTTATGCTATAAGAAAAGATTGAATTGAATTGTTTGTTGTGATATATATAAATATTTTTGCTCTCTCACCGATGGGATAACATGCCAATCAGTTGATATAATCCAATAAGGAAATGGCAAGTGGCAATTGGGGGGGGGGGGGTAGTGGTTATTTTTCTTTGATTGGTATCAATTGGTTGGTATATTAAACTACAAACACGTGATAGTAAGAAATCCTTTTTTATGGAAATCGTGCCTAGTCTAACTTAGACTACCTCTAATTAGAGAAATGTTACTTGTACTATAAGGTGCACAAATTTTGTACATACCCCGTGTATTAATTATTAAATTAAATATTTTTGGCAGCATCTCTCTTAAAATGACAACTTTTAAAGGTGTGTATAAATTATGTAGCTTGTATGTATAAATATTACTACTCCTCCCTCTAATTATAATTAGAAATGAGAAATGATATTTATACACACAAGGTGCACAACTTTTGTACACATTTTTGTATTTACTTAAATGTACTTCACCTCATCTTCTTTGACACCACAACTTTTGAGGAGTGTAGGTAAATTAAGAGATGTGTGTATAAAAATTATATACCTTGTATGTATAAATAGCACTTCTCAGAATGAGATTCCCAAACCTTTTAACTTCAAACCACGTCAATTTCCTCGTCAAAGTTTATAATGAGTAATAACCATGCTCAATAGGTCGTTGTGAAGTAATTAATGGAGGCACGCCATTGATTCTTATCCATACGAATATAAGGATTCTATGTGGCTATTTTATTTACCAAATACTCGACCGTATCCAAATTCAAAGTTTAATGAAATACGTTATTGGACGCTTAATTGAGATGACCGAAGAAAAAGAATACGTGTCTGAAGAATATCTTTAAAAAAAAAAAAAAGAAGGAAGAGGAAAAAACTGGAAGAATTTATTAGCCTAAAATCCCTTTTTTTTCCGTGAGAGTTCATTAGCTGTGAATAAATATATAAACTAGTAAAGATATACATGTAGAAAATGTGTAAAATATAACCAACAGAAAGTTAAAGTATAAATGAGCAATATTTGTACTTCGTTTGAAAATGCAAAAGCAATACATGCAACGCTAAATATGATTTCAATAATAATATTCAAAAGTAAATTCTGAATTACATAGTATTCTTTTTAACAGGTAAATATACATAGACATTATATCTAAAAATTAAAACTACATTAAAAAATTAAACCTATATCAAATTAAATAACAAAATAAACTTTGGACTTTTAGAACAATTGTAAAGAGAATCATCTTGCGCAATATTTTACAAATAAGCATACTTTTGGCTAACAATTTGTGTCACAAGCATCATCATTATTACTTAGTTCAAAAAAATTAAACTTAGACTTAATAATGAAAGCCCAAAATAAAATTATACCATTTGTACCTCGCTTAACGGCATTGAGTAAATTTTCTATTGAATTGATATGTGTAGTATTTTTCAAACTAACTCAATGTGTCTTTGCCGATCCCTTGCCCAATGTTACTCCAGAAATAGTAACATTAATGACAAACCCATGATATATAAATGGCAAAAATGTGAATCCTTATTAAGCGAAAATAAAATTTTGAACACCCATTAAAAATTATTGTGGAAGTCAACTTCTTCATTGAAATTAAATGGGCTTTAAAAAGTGCAAAAAAACAACGATTTAGATGGTCACCCAAAGATCACCAAAAAAAAAAAATTGAAAATGTTATTTTTTATTTTTATTATCAAATTATCAAGACTTAAAATTACATTTTTTTTTTTGTGGAATAAAGAGAGATTTTATTAGACAACTTTAAGGCAAATATGTATAGGCATGAGCGAGAGGGACATCACCCCTTTTCCAAAAAAAAAAAAAAAAAAACCAGCGGCAAAGGAATAAAGGTAAATAAATACCAAAACACAAACATCTGAAACAAAGCACCTGCCCAAAGAAAAAGGACTAGAGGACAACCACATCAAAATCAGGCACAGCCTAGTCACAAACTCTGACAGTCTAGCAAAGAAACCCTTTCAAGAAAACACAAAACAGCATGAAGATCTTCACCGCATCAGAGTCTAGATAAGATAAGCCCATCACACAAACCGGGTCAAGGATTTGGGAGAGATAAAAAGCCTACCAGTGAAATGAATTTTCGCTGGAAATTTTTCAGCTTTTCGTTTCCAGTTTAGGACAAGAACATACCATAATTTTTCTCTCTTCTTCCTTGAGCCGTCCTGAAGAAATATTCTTTGCAAGGACATCTTCCATACGGGTGTTAGCAGGGATATGTTTATGAATCAAGGAGTTTTCAGCCCACTCCTGAACCATTTGTTTTCTTTCAAGTTCTGAGAAGCATTGAACCCGATCATTTGCAAAGAAATCACATTGGTAAACATTCGTCTCATATGCATCAAAAACATCCAAAACGGACAAATCAAGAGGAGCACAGTCCATGGGATACACAAAGATGTCCGCAAAGGCATCTTGATAGAGTTTCTTAATAGATAGCTTTGAGTTTGCTTCTACACCATGCATGCCTAATCAGATAATGGTTGAAGATACTTTGGTGCATTACAATAGTAGCTGCTGCAAAATGTACCCCACGGCGAGGGATAGACAAATGAAAGGGGGTACGATCATTTCCAAAAAATAAGACATAAGGATCAACTGGAAGGGGACCACCCGCTGATTGATTAACAACCACCGTGGATGCTTCAGGGAAATGGGTCTAAGCGAGAGCATCACTTCTTCCTGGGATTTGGATTGGGATCCTGGTTTATCTGGTGTGAAAGAAATAGATCCAAGCATTAAGGGAAAACTATGAGTGCTGGCAACATCATCTATAATGTGGAAATCGCTATTGGTCTCTTGCATAAAGCATCTACCTTTTGAGAAAAAGCTTTTGTGGTAATCAAGAATGGAAGCTTCATTTTATCAAAAGATTAAATCTGGGATCCAAAGGAGTGTCAAATGGAATAAACCAGGCTATGGACAATTCAAGTTAAATGTGGATGGGTTTGGAACATAGACAGTGAGGAGATAGAGCTGGGGGTATTCTCAGAAATTGTCTAGGAGACCCTATTTTTGGATTTGGTATTTTTCTTGGAAAATGGAGTTATCTTAAAGCTGAGACACTTGTTGTTTGGTTTGGGCTAAATATTTGTTTTGAACAGCATTGCCCTATTCACTGGCTGGAATCTAAATGCATTAAAGTTGTGGAGCTGCTCAGGAAAAATTATCATACAGAGGCTTTAACTGATGAGGTGTCTTGGATTAGAGCCAATATGGACTAAAATAACATTGGGATTAAGAGCACTTCCAGAAGGGCTAATAGAGCTACAAACTATTTAGCCGATCTCAGCCTTAAAACCAAAGAATCCAATATTTCTAAACCTAATGATTTCCCAACTCACCTTTTCTACACTATTATCTCTGAAGCAAACTGACCTCCTTGGCCAGTTACTTGCTGGCCCCTGGTTAAAACTTGAGAGAGAAATTCTTTTCTTTCTTTGTTTTCCCCTCCAAGGTTCTGGTTCTTACAAGGGGAACTCACTGGTCGTTCCTCCCCTTTTGGCTAACACCCTCACCCTTTTTTCTTGGTTGATTTTTCTTTCTGTGCAGGTGTATAGAAGATAGCTACTCAGGAACATTTTCACGCACAACACTTTGCCAGTACCCTGTTGCTTCTAAGCCAACCCAAACTCTCAATTGTCTAGGCTTTGAGACATCGACTTCTGCCAAAACTCTAGCAACATTGGGCCTAATTTTCATGGCAGTAGCCTTGTCTATACTCAAAGGTGTGTCACAGCATTTGGCAAGAGATTTGATAGCATTTACATGCTGGAAAAGGATATAGGGAAGACCTAGGAATGAGATCCATACTAGAGCCACAGGGCTCTCAATCAAATGGTTTAACTCAGAAGCCCACTTTAAAATCCTCATCAGGCATCTATTAATCATCCATGATGATTTTGAAAACAAGGTAATGTAATCTTCTTCAAGGGAGAAATGAACGATCACATATCTCGAATCAAGGAGCCCCAGAGTATAGTGCCTCTTAAAGCGAGCTTTGAAGAAAGCACATGAATAATTTCCATCGACGTTCGAGTTTGCGAGATTTTACTACAAAGCGACAGGGACTCTCGAGCACATCCAGAAGGCCAGAAGAGAAAATAATACCAGGTTCACCATCTTTAGAGATGGGGTCAAGGAGAGGAAAGTTAGACTTAGTAAGGGATTTAGCACCTAAAGCTTCAGCAAAACTAGTCTTAGCTGGAGAGGAGGTAGGAAAGGAAGAAGAAACAGGAGGCGGATGGGAATTTGGTAGGGATGCTGGGATATTAGGGTAGGGGGACAGAGCAACGTCAATGGTCCTAGCAAAAAGGGGCAGAGGATCTAAATTGGGGAGGAAAATGACAACGTTTAGCAGAGAGAAACCGACGGCGAGGAGGAGGTGAGGGGTTGTGATCCTACACAACAAAGCGAGAAGCAGATGGTTTAGAAAGAAAGGATTTGCAAGAGCGGGAGGTTGGCCAGGAGGTGGCACATTGGAAAGGTCCAGAGGGACCACCGGGAGGGTCACTGTGCTGGAAAAAAGGACACAAAATTCAAAAACAAAGAGAGAGGCGAGAGAAGGCTTGATACGAGCCAAGGCGGGAGCACTCAAATAGATCCACTTCATGTGCCTGTTGGACCAATCATAAGAGCAAGAGCTAACAAAATCAAAGATGCTATGGTGGGATTAGTCCAAGATTTGGGACATCATAATTATCCGATGGATTCGAAAGGAGTAGAGTGTGACTTGAGCAAGGAAGAATCAAAGGAGATGAATTTAAGTCAAGTTCGGACCGCATCTACAAGCAATCTGGAGGTCAGGGACTAAATTAAGGGACAACAAAACTTGAAAGGCTAAAGTGGAAGAGAAAACAAACGTGCAGAATTTTGGCAGAACCGTGCGGCCGCACAGAAGGCTCATGCGGCCGCACAGAAAAGGAAATTTGCGTAGATTTGCAACTTTTTAGGCAGAAACGTGGGGGCGGGCGCCCTCAAGCACGGTGCGCCCGCACATCATGTCTTGTCACAGATTTGGTCCCAATTCCATATTTTCCTTTTAATTTTATTTCTTTTCTTGGTCTTTTATTGTTCCCAAAGACTATTTAGGGTTCCTAGATGCTATATTAACAAGTCGATTCCATTGTAAAGATTCATTCAACAATCTAGTGAGTTTAATATCATTGTGAGGAAATTTTTTCTCAATTGTCTCATTCGAATTTGAACGATCTGAACTTATCAAAGAGTGTGATTGACTCTTTGTGGCGTTCACACCACTATTGGTTCCGGGTTCCGCATCTACGGGGGTGATTGGTTTAATATACCAATTGTTTTCAAGTCGAGAATCGCGTAGATCGGAAGAGATTCCAAATCACAGCCATGCAATTGGCTTTTTTGGGTTGATCTCCAATATCGTGTGGGTTCCTTTGGCATAGTTTCATTGTGGGTTTGCATCAGTTGGTATCAGAGCGCCAGGGTGCTCTTCCGATCTCTAATTTTCCGGTATATCCATTCTTTTTTTTTTTATCAATTTGAATTCGTTCTTTATTTAAAAAAAAAAAATTTATTTCAACTATTTGCTTCTGCCTTGTCGTGAAACTCCAAGGAAAAAAAAAGTATTACAACTTTTACTTCTGCCTTTTTCATGAAATTCCAAAAAAAAAAAAAAAAAATCCATCATTATCATTCTTTCTTGCTCAACTTTCCTTACTATTCTTAGCTAGTCATTATCATTCTTGCTCATTCCAATTTCCTTACTGTCCCTAATTAGTCTTGTTCATATATTCCTATACTTGTTGGTGGTAGTGTGAACTAAGCAGATCGGAAGAGCACTCCTTAGGTGAGTTTGTTTGGTTAATTTTTTTATAACGAGAATTGAGAGGCTAGAGTGGTGAAATGCAGTGCGGGTGAGACTATTATCGGGTAAGAGCCTAGTGTGAGTGAAACATGAGTGATTCAAACACGTGAAGACACTTGCACACACAATTGCACACCATGTCAGAACATAATTCTACCGCTGGACAAAGCAACAATGCACCAATTGATGAGATGAGGGCTATGGTTAGGGAGATGGTGGATGAGGTGAGGCGAGAACTAAAATTACAAATGGCGAGAATAGAGAATAGGATGGCTGGATTAGAACAACAAAGAGGAAATAATAATGGGGTGATGAGGCAACGAGTGAATATAATGGTAGAAGGCAACGAATTAGAGTTAGGTGATGGAGGAGATAAAATTAATTCGGAGAATGAGGGAGCTATGAGAGGTCATTGGGATAATCGGCAGAAGAGAGGGGAACATAAGGAGCGGAATGGAGAAGATGGCAATGTTGGGAATGTCAAAATCAAAATCCTCAATTTCAAGGTAAGAGTGATCCTGAAGCTTACCTTGAGTGGGAAAAAATGGTAGAACTAGTGTTTGATTATCACCAATTTTCAAAGTTGAAAAAGTTGAAATTGATAGTCATGGAATTCACTGATTATGCATTGAGTTGGTGGGATCAATTGGCTAGTAGTAGAAGGCGAAATTATGAGGACCCTGTAGAATCTTGGAGGGAGTTAAAAGCCATTATGCGAAAGAGGTTTGTTCCTACCCATTATTATAAGGAGCTTTACCAAAGGCTTCAAAATCTAACCTAGGGGTCAAGGAGTGTGGAGGACTACTACAAAGAAATGGAAGTAGCCATGGCTAGGGCGAATGTAGTGGAGGATAATGAGGCTACTATGGCGTGTTTCTTGAGTGGATTAAATAGGGAGATAGCCAAAATAGTGGATCTTCAACTTTACGTGGATGTAGATGAGTTAGTCCATAAAGCTGTGAATGTGGAGAATCAGTTGAAAAAGAGGGCGTCCTTAAAACCATCCATGGGGTCTAGTGGAGTTTGGAAGCCTGGGTGGGGAGATAACGATAAGGGTAATAACAAACCCGCTTGGAGGGGAAAGAATGAGCTACTGAAGGGGAATCAAGTAATAGATAACAAGGGAAAGGCTAAAGTAGAAGTCCAACCCCCTAGAAATCGGGATACCAGGTGCTTTAAGTGCCAAGGTTTTGGGCACATGGCGGCGGAGTGTCCTAACAGGCTTACTATGTTAATGAGGGAGAATGGAGAAGTTGAGACTGAAAGAGAGGAAGATGAATAGCCTTGTTATGATGATGAGTCTAGTGAAGATCCCAAGGTTATTGGGTTGAGATCGGTGCCAGAGACTTTAGTTTCTAGGCGAGCCCTCAACACACAAGTTAAAGTAGATGATAATGTGCTACAAAGGGAGAACATATTTCATACAAGGTGTTGGGTAAGTGGTACACATTGTAGTATGATTATTGATGGGGGAAGTTGTACCATTGTCACTAGTGTTCTGTTTGTGGAGAAGCTTGGGTTACCTATAATTAAACATCCTAAACTGTATAAGTTGCAATGGCTTAACGAATCAGGAGAAGTTAGGGTGAATAAGCAGGTGTTGGTGACTTTTTCCATAGGGACATATACAGATAAGGTCTTGTGTGATGTGGTTCCTATGCAAGCCACACATATTTTGTTGGGAAGACCTTGGCAGTATGACAGAAAGGCGATGCATGATGGGTACAAAAACTGGTATAGTTTCAAGGTGGATGGAAACCGGTTACACTTGCTTCTTTGACTCCACAGCAAATTTTTGCGGATCAAATGAAATTAAAAAGTGAGGTTGAGGAGAAAGAGAGAAAAATAAGAGAGAAAGGAAAAGAAAGTGAGACCTCGAAATTGAGTGGAAAAATGAGAGAGAAAGCAAAAGGAGAGCTGAGTGAAAGAGTAGAGAGGGTAAGAAAAAAAAGTGTTTCTTTGTATAAAAAAAAAAAAAGTGAGATATCTAGGGCCCTTTCAGAGAACCAATAGCTTATTTTGTTGGTGTACAAGGAGTCATGCCTTGTACTTGATGATTCTAACTCTTCCCTCCCCTCTTCAGTTATTTCTCTTTTGTAGGAGTTTGAAGAGATCGGAAGAGCGTCTACCAAGTGGATTGCCACCAATTAGGAGAATCGAGCACCAAATTGACTTTGTTCCTGGTGCTGTGATTCCAAACTGACCCGCTTAACGAAGCAACCCGGAGGAGACAAAAGAGTTGCAAAGGCAAGTGGAGGAACTCATGAGTAAAGGTTATGTTAGGGAAAGCATGAGCCCTTGTGCAGTCCCAGTTTTGCTTGTTCCTAAGAAGGATAGGACTTGGAGGATGTGCATAGATTGTCGTGCTATAAACAATATCACATTAAAGTATCGTCATCCAATTCCTAGGCTAGATGATATGTTTGATGAACTTCATGGTGCTAAGATTTTTAGCAAAATTGACTTAAAAAGTGGCTATCATCAAATTGTGATAAAAGAAGGAGATGAATGGAAAACGGCTTTTAAAACTAAATATGGCTTGTATAAGTGGTTAGTTATGCCGTTTGGTCTTACGAATGCACCTAGTACATTTATGCGTTTAAAGAATCATGTTTTACGTGTTTTCATTGGGAAATTTGTGGTAGTGTATTTTGATGATATTCTAATTTACATGGTGTATTTTGATGATATTCTGATTTACAGCAGGGATTTAGACAATCATGTGAAACATCTTAAGAGCGTGTTTGAGGTTCTAAGAAAAGAAAGGTTGTATGCTAATCCTGGTAAAAGCCATTTTTGTTTGGGCAAAATTGTATTTCTTGGTTACGTGGTTAGTGCTAATGGGATAGAGGTTGATGAGAATAAAATCAAGGCGATTAAAGATTGGCCAACCCCTAAGAGCATAGCTGAAGTTAGAAGCTTTCACGGACTTGCTAGTTTTACCGTAGGTTCATTCAGGATTTCAGTACGCTAGCAGCACCATTAACTGAGATAATCAAGAAATCGATTGGATTTAAATGGGGTAGTGAACAGGATCTTGCGTTCCAAACTATAAAAGAAAAGCTGTGTTCTGCTTCTGTATTAGCTTTGCCAGATTTTTCTAAAACTTTTGAAATTGAATGTGATGTGTCGGGAATAGATGTGGGTGCTGTTTTGATGTAGGAAAGGAAGCCGATCACATTCTTTAGTGAGAAGCTCAACGGTGCGACACTTAACTATCCAACATATGACAAGGAGCTGTATGCATTAGTGAGGGCTTTGGAAACCCGTCAGCATTATCTGTGGCCAAAAGAGTTCGTGATTTACACCGATCATGAATCATTGAAACATCTAAAGGGGCAAGGTAAGTTGAACAAGCGTCATGCTAAGTGGATGGAATTTATCGTGTAAATACGTGGGTTATCTAGACTCTAGTCAGGATGTATCATGCCTATCTACATTTTACTGGTGTAAGTGTAACGCGACCTAGATGTGTCTATCTTGGGTATGAATGTGGAATTAAACAACACCAGAATGATTACGCAGAAACCCAATTGGGAAAAATTGCGGGCACCCTTGTCATGGGACAAACAAATCTACTAATTAAGAGGTAAGTTTTGTACAGAGAAAGAATAAAACGTGTTATCACAATAGACACTAAATATGCGAAAGGTAAACTTATAAAAGACTCTCTCTTTATGCCTTTTGATAATGAGCCAACTCCCGTTGCTTCTTCTTTCTCTCGTGCGCCTCATGGAAAGTCCATCAAGCTCCTAGAGATCTCCCGAACTCATATTGGGATGACTTGACCTCCTAAACTCCTTTCAACCTCCATGGATATGTCTCTCGCACCAATGTGGTCACCTACCACTTACTTGAAGGGTATGCCAAACAACACAAAGCATGAAGATTGATTTGCAAGTATCAAAACTCACTAAGCTTGGCAGTGTGTTTTTTCTATGGTCGAGTTCTTGAAGATTAATCAATAAAGAACAACTCGTCCATCAACTTCATTCTCGGTTTTGTTCCTTTGAATGCACAAAAGATTCTTGAAAATTAGGATCTCTGAGATATCTCCTTGATCTACCTACAAGAAGATTAAATAAAGATGGTCTTTGAATTCTTGCGCAAGCCAAGAATTAAAGAAACCAAATCCGAGTACAACACGAAATAAGGAAAGTTAGATTTGCAATATACCATAAACACGAACTTACCTAATTCTAGTTGAACTCTACATGCGCAAATATAGACCTAGTTATATAAGGTAAATACTAGAAAACCTAAACTAGGAAACATTAAGATCTTTGCATGTAAAATAACTCTTGTGCCCTAGATAAAAGTACGCACGCCCTGACTTTTTCTTTTGGCCCAAGACAACTCGAATTTGCATGCTAAAAATAATGTCACATGATAAAATAAGTCATGCAATAAATTGTGACAAATTAAAACAATGTTTGACACTTTAGACAAAAATTAGTAATGCCAAGATGTAGGATTTTTCGTACTAACATATCGAAACCTTTCCCTATGTGATAAAATACAAGCAAGGAAAGCAAAATGTGGTAGCTGATGCTCTTTCAAGAAGGTACGCCCTAATTTCTACCTTAAATGCTAGGTTGTTGGGATTTGAATATGTGAAGGACTTGTATGTGAATGATCCTAGTTTTTCTAGTATTTTTGTGTCTTGTGAAAAGGGGGCAATTAACACATTTTATAGGCTAGAGGGTTATTTGTTTAAAGAAAATAAATTGCTTGTACCCTTTAGTTCTATGCGGGAGTTGTTAGTCAGGGAGGCCCATGATGGGGTTTGATGGGTCATTTTGGCATTCAAAAGACCTTAGATGTACTCCAAGAACACTTTTATTGGCCTAAGATGAGACGGGATGTGGAGAGAATTTGTGGAAATTGCATAACCTGTAACAAGGCTAAATCCAGGATGTTACCTCAAGGTTTATACACACCTTTACCGGTGCCTAATGAGGCTTGGATGGATATATCTATGGATTTTATTTTGGGTTTACCTAGAACTAAAAGTGGTAAAGATTAAACATTTGTGGTGGTTGATAGGTTTAGTAAAATAGCTCATTTTATAGCTTGTCACAAAACTGATGATGCTTTCTTACCATTTGAGATTGTTTATGGATTTAACCCTTTGACTCTGTTGGATTTGATTCCTCTACCTATGGATGAAAGGGCGAGTTTAGATGGTAAGAGAAAGGCAAAGCTGGTAAAATCGCTTCACGAGAAGGTGTCACAAGTTGAGAAACGAAATGAACAATATGCTTCTAATGCAAACAAAGGCAGGAAAAAGTTGACATTTGAACCTGGCGATTGGGTTTGGCTTCACTTGAGGAAGGAAAGATTTCCTAAGCAAAGGCATTCCAAGTTACAACCAAGAGGAGACGGTCCTTTTCAAGTCATCGCGAAGATTAATGATAATGCATATAAATTGGATCTTCCTGGTGAGTATAATGTTTCTGCTACTTTCAATGTTAGTGATCTCGTTCCATTTGATGCAGGTGGTTTCGTGGACGAATCTTCCTGAAGAGGGAGGGGGTGATACGAGCCAAGGCGGGAGCACTCAAATAGATCCATTTCATATGCTCGTTGGACCAATCACAAGAGCAAGAGCTAACAAAATCAAAGATGTTATGGTGGGATTAGTCCAAGATTTGCGACATCATAAATATCCAATGGATTCGAAAGGAGTGGAGCATAACTTGAGCAAGGAAGAATCAAAAGAGATGAATTTAAGTCCGGACCACATCTGCAAGTAATCTGGAGGTCAGGGACTAAATTGAGGGACAATAAAACTTGAAAGGCTGAAGTGGAAGAGAAAACAAACGTGCAGAATTTTGGCAGAACCGTGCGGCCGCACGGAATGCTAAGCAGCCGCACAGAAGAGGAAATTTGTGCAGATTTGCAACTTTTTAGGTAGAAACGTTGGGCGGGCGTCCTCAAGCACGATGCGCCCACACATCATGTCTTGTCACGGATTTGGTGCCAATTATGTATTTTCTTTTTAATTTTATTTCTTTTCTTGGTTTTTTATTGTTCCCAAAGACTACATAGGGTTCCTAGATGCTATATTAACAAGTCGATTCCATTGTAAAGATTCATTCAACAATCTACTGAGTTTAACATCTATGTGAGGAAATTTTCTCTCAATTGTCTCATTCGAATTTGAACGATCCGAACTTATCAAAGAGCGTGATTGACTTTTTGTGGCATTCATACCACTATCGGTTCCGGGTTCTGCATCTTCGGGGTGATTGGTTTAATATACCAATCGTTTTCAAGTCGAGAATCGAGTGGGTCGTTAGGGATTCCAAATCACAACTGGGCAATTGGCTTTTCTGGGTTGATCTCCAATTTTGTGTGTCCCTTGGCGTAGTTCCATTACGGGTTCGCATCGGGGATCCAAGCACGAACTTGAAGCGAGTGAGATAACATTTTCAGTAACCCAAAGCCATGACTTAGAATGTGAGCAGAAAGTCTTTTAAACTTTGCGATTAGAACCAAATATATACCTATTAGTAATTACCATGGAAGAAGAGGCCGGAAAAATGTGGTCTCCGCAAAAATGATGGTATGAAATTGCAAATCTTTTGCCATAATTGAAGATTGGGAATGCAGTAAATATGGAGAAAATTGGGAATACGATTTTCTAAAATCGAGAAGGCGGTAAACATGGATAAAATTGGGAAAATGGGCAAAGGCTGATGTCACAGTTGTCTTATATAGGAAAACCGAATATTAAGAAAATGGCAAAAGTCGTATAAGGTAAAATGCGATTATAAAGATGGGTAGAGAGTGAGAGAGAGAGAAAAAAGAACCCAATAAATGACATCATGTTGGTGTAATGATGACCTCATCAATCATAGGCGGGAAATTGGAGTCTATACTACTCTTGAATATTAGATGACTAATATCTTACCCGTGCGTTGCACGGGAAGTTTCAACACTTAGATTACTATATAATATCAATAAATTTACAAAATATTTTTTAAATTTTTATAGAACATGTAAGAGAACTCGTTGTTTATAAAGGCTCCAAAAATTAAAAATGAACAGAGAAAAACAAAATGGAACATAATGAACTAATCCAAATTGTTAAAGATTTTCTTGAACACAACATTCACAATGAAATTGAGATCGGAAGAGCGTTCACTTGGCCATCTATATCACACATCATAATCTTCAACTTGTTCTGGTTGGCGACCTTTGATTTCTAGTGGTATGGCGATGCACAGACATAATTAACAAAATATATAGTATTGGAGTAGTAGAACAAAAATATATATTAAAAAAAATAGAAGCAAGCATCAATTGCCAGTTATAAGCAAGGAAAATATATAAGGAAAAAAAATACTAAACCAAGTAGAAGTAGAAGCTGCAACATGTATCCAATGAATGCATACATACTGGTATATAATAATTGAACATCCTTTCATAAGTAACATCTCAAAAGAAACAAATATGAATGAAGCTTGTAATTTATAAAAAATTATCCTCAACACAACTGGCATTTGTAGCAGACTGCAATAATCTTCAATTGAAGCAGGAACGAATAAAGTAGGAAGGGTACTGAGGCATAATAGATAATGTCTCCCCGACTCAACATGGTTTCAGCGTGAGAAAAAATTGTTCCTTGGAAAAAAAATGGGGGAAATGAACTAATAGAAAGTACCTTCATGAAAGCTGTTCGAAATTGAAACCATCAATGTATAAGATGAAAAGCAAATAGCTAAAGACGTCTTCCCATGAAGTAGAAAGCAGAGTCCAATCTACCTATTTCCAGAAACACTAAGACCAGTGGACACACCAGTATTAACGTCTGTGGCCCTAATTCCTCTAGTGCCAAATTCCACAACCCATCTCTGCAACACTTCCGAATCAGCATTAAGCAATCAACTGAGCATTTTTCTCATCATGCTTAATTTCTTGTAAGTTCTGATTTGGTATTCTGTCACTTTTATTCAAACCAATAAATCAAATAAAGCAATATGTAGCTAAATTATGAGTGATGAAATATATCCCGTTTTCGCCAATGAGGCGTAACTATTTGGTTAGGGGCTAAGCTGAGGTACTGAGGCCTAGAAGTCCCAGGTTCGATTCCCCTATATGGGGTATTTTCTACATTTTATTATAGTGTGTATTCTCATTATATGTGGGTTCGTATGGTTGATTTTCTTGGCACTGTATTTCAGTAGGATAAATATATATGCACATTTGTGTTGCTATGATGAGATTTGTAATTCTACTTTTAAAAAATATATATATCCCATTTGGCTACCTACATACATGGGAAACTTACTCACAAATTCAGGGTTCAAATTCAAGATTTTGTACATTCTTATGCACATCAACAACTTTTCTCATTCGGCTTCTCCCTAAATAGCCTAAGAAATTTTTGGGACTTGTCCTCAAGCCCATGGTTATTGATCTTTGCAGCATTGGTTTATGATTGCAAAAGCACCATGAAAGAAATTAAATTTTTACCTTTTGAGTCGGATAAAGAATCATTATTGAGAAGGAAATAATAAAAATTCATATCCATGAACTACTTAAGTTTCAACCCAAAACTTAACTAACCCAATAAACAAATCCTCAATGTTGTCTATCATGCACACATTTACTTGGACAGTTATTTGTATGCATGAAGCTTCAAGCCTATAATCATAACAAATCATCTAAAATTTTAACAAATTCAGTTTAAATTACAGAGAAAATTAAGTAAGACAATCACACCTCGGGAAGTGTGACACGTTCCTTAGGATTGACATCAACTCTTATAATTCTTGAAGACCATGCCCACTCATTTAAAATTCATCTACTAATATCATCAATTTTTTTCCGTCAAACTTATGCCCATTTTACCATTTTCACTTCTAATCACTATATAACGTCCAACTGGAAATGTTCTTTCAAAAAACAATTACAGCGAATTCCATAGCTCTTGTGCCAAAAAAGCCATAGTTTTATCAACCTCCACATTTGTAGTTTTTCAAATGGCTCCATGATCAGAACCAATTCATTTCAATCCTCAAAATCTAGTTCAAGTTTGTGTAATCTGAGTTGTCATAGAAGAAGGAAAGAATGGATGAGAATACCAGTAGAGACATTCAAGTAAAGGACTATGATGCTTGCGTAACTTCGTATGAGTGAAATTGACAACAATGCATGAGGTGTGGCAATCAAGAATTGGGACATAACCTTTTCCAATTTGACTTGAGTGAATCATACTAGTGACTTGGAAAGTGAAGATTTCAGCTCCCTTGGCTGGGTCATTCTTTGTGTCAGAAGCAACACAGCCACCCTTGAGACGTCTAACTGAATTTAACAAATTACAATCAATTGACTAAAACAAACCCATCGAAGACGACCCGGAGGAAAAGCCTGTAAAGGCCATGTAGAATCAATCCCCCAGTCCAACAACTTCTGATAAGTTTGGCGGTAGAGAGATTAGAGGAACCTGTGATTAGATATTTGAATAGGCAATTTACATTTACGGATTGAGAGTGGGGATTCGAATTGAGAAAACTTGTGAATTGTGAAGATTCTGTTGACACAAAAAATGAGACAGACATGTTTCTAAGTGAAAACAAACGTAAAGTATAAAAGTCGGATTCTAAGGAGGGAAATTGAAGTGGATTTTTTTAAAGATTAAATTATTTTAATATAATAGAGATGATGATGATGATGATGATATAGATATGAATATAGATATTGATAGTTTTAAATTAATGAGAATTTGAGGCTACTATTGTCTTTTTAAGTAAAAAAGAAAAAGATTAGATTGCGCAAAAAGGGTGAGATTCGATGTTGAAATTGTAAAGTTTGAAATGTTAGGGTTAGAAAATGTTAAGGTTAAATTGCGCTAATTAGTCATTTCAAATTAGAAAAGAATGAAATAAAATAATAAAAAACAAAATATAATGTTAGCCATGACTCAGTGGTATAGGCAGAAAAACTTCTTTATATATATATATATATATATATATATTATACAAGGGGAGATAGGAGAGGGCATGGATTGTCACGGCTCTGCTAAATTATCCAATTTTTATTGAATCGTATATATTTATTGGCGGAAGCATTCGTTTTATAATTTTTCCTTTTGTGCAAATAGCGAGGACGAGACGTACAAAACAAACAAATTGTTCTTACCTTTGATGATTTAACATTCTCTAAGACTAATTACTTAAGCTGACAAGTTGTTTAATTTTTAAAGGATCATTTCAATTAGGTTTTCAATAAAATAGATCGGAAGAGCATACGTCTGAACTCCAGTCACCTGAGATCACCCATCTTTCATTGATTAATCTAGCAGAGACAAACCATTGGAAAGCCTTTAAATTGAAAGGTAAGTTTCTAATCAATACAAGGTTACATATTTATCTTGACTTGCATATCATAAGGCACGAATATATATATATATATATATATGTGTGTTTATAGTGAGGTGGGCATACTTATTAACACAAAAAGTATGAAACTCATAAATTGTTTTAACTATAAAACGCATTCTTGTAGTAGCTTCAAAGACAGGTTTCCACTACATACAAAACTCTACTCCTGTTCGCGAATATGTTCCAACTCGTGTCTTGTTTTCTAAAAATCATGCCTTCAATCGTTTACAAAATTGTAGAGAAGAAAACTGAGTACAAAGTACCTTGTGAGTAACTAAACTCTTTGATTCACCTTTTCTTTAGAAGATTCATTATCAAGAAAATCATGGAATGTACAAAGCTTTTGGATGCACAAGAGAGTCCTATCACTAGTTAAACTACTACCCGTAGTGCACGCAAGATTCATATCATTCAATATCAATTCAATTATGTCCATGTACATTTAAGTAGATCCACAATCAAATCCCGGTTGACCCCTACCAGAATTTTTACATAGAGCAATACAAATAGAAATCAAATACCATACTAATCGTCAGTTATCTAGGTATCATTATATGACTCTTAATATGGCAACAAAGTAAAGCAAAGTAAAGACAAGATGGGTAGAGCATCAACTAGTGATTCAACTGCAATAAGTTAATCTTTCTTTCCAATGCATCAAAATCTATGTTCATTTCATCGAAGACTTCAATCAAAATCCATGTTTGTCTGATCAAAACTTCATGAATGCAAAAAAAGAATCAAAGCATTAGTTACTCACCTCTTCAACCTTGATTCTTCCAAAGGTTCCTTTACAAGTGCCCTCAAAATCTTCATTTTCCTTAATCAAAGTAGTGTTTCAAGTTGGATTCCTTATATATATGAAGAGGGATCTTTTCCAATTGCAAAACTAAGTATTTGATAAGTTTTAAGGGTTGTTATTCTCCTTTCACTACATTTGGACGAATTTCCTTTATTTTTGAAGTTCTTGATATTCACTAATAAGAAACAAAGCATGAAAAGAAAGAGCCAAGATATGGATGTGGAGAGAAAGAGAGAGAATGGGGGTAGGATATGTTGAGAAATCCTCACATCCTTCCTCTGCTAATTTATTGTTGTTAAAAATATCCGGATTTAGTTGTTTTTAATTAATCTTTGAGTTCCGCCAACCAGAATGTGACACGTGGCGCGATCGGGCAACGTAGATTTTAGGAGATGATGTGGCGAAACGAAATTCACTCATTTATTGCTCGAAAAGTCCTTATACTTTGTGTTGTCTTATAATTAAGTCATTGTACTTTGACCTATGTTACTCGAGGTCTTTCTTCTTAATTTGATTTTACAATTAGGTGGTTATTCTTCGGGTCATATTAACCAATAACCTCATTCTTGTTTTTAGGCATCGCTTGAGTAACAATCTTTGAATTTTGTAGCATTTCAAGCGTTTATTCAATCATCGTCGAAAGAACATTCATATTGTCAATAACCATATTCTAATTCTTGGCATTCATTCGAGTGACAAACCTTGTAACCTTTCAATTAATGCATTTCAATACAATCACGTTGTTACATTCTAATTCTTGAAATTCATTTAAGTGACAATCTTGTATCTTTACCATTGATGCAATTCAATTAATTCTCCCATCCCTATCAAAATAACGACCACATTTCTCAATTTATTTTTAAGATTTTGCAGGATGTTATAGGGATAATAAGGGAGAGATAGATGTGATTTGAATCAGGGACCTCCTGCACGGAACGTGAATATCTAACCATAAAATAGATAATATATATATATATTCTATAATATCTCGAATGAATGCTGTGAAAATTAAAGTGAGGAATCATAAAAGAAAAACGTCGACAAAAGGGGAAGATTCTAGAAGCTGTTCAAAAATAATAAAATAAAAATAACTAACACAAAATAATGTTAAAAAATATTTTAAAAAGGGAAATTTTGGGTGGGAAAACTTCTTTTGATTTAGAGTAATACACACACACACACTAGTATTTTACCGTACATTGCATGGAAAGAATAATTTCAAACAATAGTAATAATAATTTATAAAAATTTGCATAAGATTTGAATAAGTACCCCAAACAAACTACTTATAAGACTATTTATCTAGTTAGAAGTATGATTTTTCAGTACACTGATTTCTGATATATTGCATCACTGCTTGTGTTACATGGCAACCAAACTGTCAAAGACTCTATATGCAAGAGAAATAGAGGTATGCATGTGTATAGGTGGGAGGCTCCACCAGCAATGCATGTATGTATGTGTATGTAAAAAATTATCTCCCACCAGATGTATGGCAGGATTATCCTATCATACACGCACGTGGCGAGAGATTAGTGGAGAAACCTAAACATGTGTGAATGGGAAGATAATCCCGCCATACATGTAACGCCCTAAAATTTCATTTATAATTCTTGAGATTTTTCTAGAATTTTTAGAAACCAAATAAAGTGCTATACTCGATTTTATTAAGGATAAAATTATTTATTAAGAATAAAATATAATATTTTTAAGATAACGATTATCCGTTAAGGATAATTGTGAAGTTTACCCTAGGGTAAAAGCGCAATTAAACGGAAATTTAATTGCGAGTTAGTCCTTAAGAAAAACTATAAATAGTTGAAAATTAAAATAATTAATATAATTAAAAATCCGAAAGAAAGCCCAGGTGCTTTTTTCTCTCAAATATGTAGCTGGCCAAGCTTTTACCTGGCCAGCCACCTTTCATAACCTGGCTAGCCAGGTAATATGTCTTGGCCAGTCAAGCTAAGTATCTGTCTAGCTAGGTAACCTACTCGGCTAGCCAAGTAATTTCTATATTTTTAACATTTATACTTTATAGTGTGGTTTTAATACAGTAATCATACATGTGATGTAGGGATAGAGTGTTCAAGTAGCATGAGAGGTAAATGTAATAACTCTACCTACAGTATAAAGCTTAATTTGTTGAGTATATGCTCTTTACGTGCGATACATGAATGATGCAAGTGTGTTTACTCATGTGCATTAATGGATTAGTAATATTATGATACCGTGCATGGTGTGTTTCACGCCAAGTATGCATGCATTGAGTATGTGGATGATTAGCATAATTGAGGAACATGTCATGATGTGGTGAGTTGTGTATTAGTGATGATGTGGATGATTTGCGTGAGGTCCCCATTTATCGGGGTAAATAATTATATTCCGTTGTGTGGGATAAAATAGTATACTATATTTTTCTCAAGGGGCGAGTCGTTACATGTGGTATCAGAGCATGATTCAGCGTCCTGTCAACGTATTTCAGTTCAGACCTTATGAACTTCCAACAATTATGTAAGTCATTATATGTTGAATGTGTTTCTGTTTATGTTATCAGAGTGCATAGCGGAAGTATGATTTAAGTAATTAGACACTTTGAATTTCGAGAACGAAATTCTTTAAGAGGGGAAGAATTGTAACGCCTCAAAATTTCATTTATAATTCTTGAGATTTTTCTAGAATTTTTAGAAATCAAATAAAGTGTTATACTCAATTTTATTAAGGATAAAATTATTTATTTAGAATAAAATATAATATTTTTAATATGACGATTATCCATTAAGGATAATTGCGAAGTTTACCCTAGGGTAAAGGCACAATTAAATGGAAATTTAATTGCAAGTTAGTCCTTAAAAAAACTATAAACAATTGAAAATAAAAATAATTAATATAATTAAAAATCCGAAAGAAAGCCCATGTGCGTTTTTCTCTCAAATATGTGGCTGGCAAAGCTTTTACCTGGCCAACCACCTTTCATAACCTGGCCAGCCAGGAATTAATACCTGGCCAACCAAGCTAAGAACCTATCTAGCCAAGTAACCTACTCGGTTCGCCAAGTAATTTCTACACTTTTTAACGTTTATACTTTATAGTTTGGTTTTAATATGGTGATAATATATGTGATGTGGGGATAGAGTGTTCAAGCAACATAAGAGGTAAATGTGATAACTCCACCTACAGTACAAAGCTTAATTTGTTGAGTAGATGCTCTTTACGTGCGATACGTGAATGATGCAAGTGTGTTTACTCCTGTGCATTAATGGATTGGTAATATTATGATACCCTGCGTGGCGTGTTTCACGCCAAGTATGCATGCATTGAGTATGTAGATAATTAGCATACTTGAGGAACATGTCATGATGTGGTAAGTTGTGCATTAGTGATCATGTGGATGATTTGCGTGAGGTCCCCATATAATGCACCACTTATGTAGCCGTCCGGGTAGATATACCACTTGGGGCCGTTCAGCCCTCGTGAGTGTTGGGGGCTCGACCGCTGGCTGACCGGGTATATACACTGGACATAGTGTTGAGAGCCCCGCGGCCCACTATTTAGGTATATATACTGGACATAGTATTGGGGGCCCGACAGTAGATATCATATGGCCAGACCTTGTCTTTTGATATTAGTAAGTCCTTGGCGACGGTCAAGACATAGTAACTCTTTGGGAATAAGGCATATGCGCGCTGTATATATTGACAGGCCTTGATTATGATGAGCTCACGCAGTGTTTTATACGTGAAACGCGGGCCCTGTGTGACTAGTTGGTTGGGTGTGCGAGTATCACTTCATTTATTAGATATGATGAGCATGCCATGCATGTTATCATGTTTACTGAGTCTCTATGGCTCACGTAGTTACTTTGTATTGTAAATTGACATACCAGCAGTGCGGACCCTTGGAAATTCAAAGAGAGTCGGACTGAGATACGTTGAGTCATGCCGATTTTATCGGGGTAAATAATTATATTCCGATGTGCTGGATAAAATAGTATATTGTATTTTTCTCAAGGGGCGGGTCGTTCTAGTACATCTCGCAGGAAATCATTACTATATGTATGTATGGGTATTTGATGAAGAAAGAAGGAGAGATAGAGGGAGAGATAACGAAAAAATAACACATCATCACTCATAAAATAACTTAAGCCCTTTTCTCGGTAATCAACTAAAGCCACCTAAAATTACACTAACAAATTTCTTAAAAGAATATATTTGGGAATGAAATTTATTCAAGCATAAAAAAATAAATAAATTACAAAAAAAGGGCAGGAGAAATTGAAAAAAAAAAGAAGGAAAAAAAAAGAGTTTATGGCATCTAAAGAGGCAAGAAATTAACAAATTGAGTCCAAAAGGATTCCATTACATATTTGGCTTCATATGCGTGTTCTTTCCCACTATACCGGAGCCAGAAAATTTGTTTAGTGCGGTCTAAAATTTTAGGAGAAAAACTCACCCAGTCAGGGATCCAGAGTGATAGAGCCAGACTTTTTAGACATAAATCATAATCATTTCCAAAGGGTTGAATCAGAATCTCTTTCTGTGTAGCATACTTAATCATCATGTGGTGGATCTCATGTGCCCTCCAAGAGCTTTTTCATTACTAAAATATCTAAAGCAGGGCTTGCACTGCATTTCAGAATGAAAAATTCCTAGCTTAGTGTTTTTTTTTTCTCTGAATGTATATGGGGAGACTAATCCCACATCGGTTCATGAATGGTTAACACCCTGCTTTTTGCTTTATAAAAAAAGAATGGATGCATTCATTTAATGGCGTTAAACTAAACGGACCGAAAAAATTTGGAAAAGCCCAGTTCAATGTAGTTCGGACACGGCCTTCCGTTCAAAACATTTTCTACTAAGAACTTTAAGATCAACCTAAACTAATTGATGTAAGATCTTTATCCTTAATTTAAAAAAGGAAAGTGAAAAGAAAAAGGAAATGAACGAAAGGAAAAAGAATTTTAAAACATCACTTTAAACACTAATTAATATCACTCTGAACATCCCAAGTCAGAATGCCTCTTTATATTTTGCACAACAATACAACAATACACGTTAGCAGACAGCTAAATCCAAAACTTCCACTGTACCTAATTTTGATAAATAGAGAGTCTTGGAACTACATATTCATTCAAAACTTTTCAACCATGTTCTACCTTCCAAACCATAGCAATAAAGACTCTAATAATTGATAGGACTTACAAAAATAAGTTCTACACTAGAGATAAAAAGGAAAAATAACCAAACACCATTGAGATATAGAAGCCAAATGTACCAATTCATCAAGATCTCATGGCCATGTTATGATTGATTGTTAGCATTCATGCCAAGATGCATGTGAACATACCAGAATACATAGTCAATATACCAATCAACAATCTTCATTATCTCTTATTTCAAGACCAGAATATTTTCTTCGACATATTCAAAGCCCTTCAAATATACGATAAAAGGAAAGTGAAAAACAAAATATGATTCGAATAAACATGAGAAAGAGCTCTTTGTACATGATAAGGTGAAGCACAATAAACATTATGGCAATTGTGATATTAGGTATAACCTCGCAACTTTCTTCTAGTTATATTTATAACATACGCATTTTTTAAGGAGCCCAGCTTTATCTTTTTAAATAATTAGATCGGAAGAGCGTCGTGTTCATGCATGTACGACATTGCATGATATATGTATAAAACCATAACAATTAACGAGTAAAAGAAGGTTAATGTACAAATCATGCATAAATATTTGCAAACTTATTAAATAAATGCTTTTTCTTCTCATTAAACAAGTACACACAAACATGTAAATATCTAATATATCAATAATTTTTTCTGTAAGTTTAAATGAATAAGAGAACTGTACCCAAGTGTTGACCACCATGAGTTTCACTGTCTATAACTCTATAGTTTGTACTTGCATGGAATTCATCCGATAAACTTACAGTTAGTCCGACACGTAGATTTTTATGATAATAATATTTAGTTAAGTGAGTTTATATTTTAGAACTAAAATAACCAGTACAATGACGATAAGATATAATAATGGCATTCTAAAATTTCATGACAATTACATTAATATTAATACAGAGAGAAATGTAGGTCACAAATTTTCGAGAGAACGAGAATGATTAACGGTGAACTCGTTTTTCAAAACGATTTCTTACATCAATGGCCAAGGGAATTAACTCATTGTTGATATTGCAGTTGTCAATGTTAGCGTAAAGCATTTACCCTATGCTTTTCCACATGGGAAAGGATCCACTGAAAATTATTCGATTTGTGAAAGGAAAAGCGAGGAGACAAAGGGTAAAAACATAGAATTATAAGGAACTTAAAAACAATTATATTTTCCGCTTACAAATTACAATAGTTCACTTTTTTTTTTTTTTAATATACATGTTTAACGGATATCACTTGAATCATATTAATATTGACTCCTTTTATTCTATCTTAAAGAAAAACAATGACATGGTCTAAATATACTTCTGTATAAATGTCAAACCAAAATGCAACATAAGAACTCCAAAGATAAAAGTGGGATAAATATTTATCTTCATGTGTTTCAAAATTCACAAATCCAAGACCTTTCAATTTCCCCTTCTCATCTTTCATTATGATAGCACTACAGATCTTCCCGTATTCTGAGAACTTTTCTTTGAGGAAATCCTCTATCAAGTTATCGATCTATATTTTTGATGTACAAGTTTCTAAAACCTAGCCCTGTGTGCTTCCTTTCATTCTTTTTAAGGAACTTCGACCCATATTTAGAGTATACAAACACGGAACATTGAATTACAACACTACTTAGAGGTGTCAAGATGGGCGGGCCACTCTGACCCTCCTAAGCCTGCCCGGAAAAGTCCGGGACTGGCCAGTCCCGCAGTAAACCAGGTGGTCCGATTCAAGGCTTCGGGGCCCTCGGGTTAACGGCTGGCCCCTAAAAAAAAAACAGAAATTTAAAAAGTTCTACAAAGAGCCGTTGGCAACTCTCTGCCATAAAAAAAGCAAAAAGCCTTTTACCTTTTGTCTTTTTAAAAGGCAAAAAGCTGTCTGCAGCAGCAGTAAGCACCACTTTTTCATTAGAAGTTCTAAATTTTTTTTATTGTATTGTCAGGTCATGTCATGGTATTATGTTAATAGTTGAGATATCTATAAGTCTATAACTATAGTGATATAAATTAATGAATAATTATTTGTGTTGTTATGTTTTAAATTTCAAACAATATTTGAATTTCAAGGTTTTATATGTAATAGAATATTTAAAGTTTATTATTAAAAATTTTAATTTTATCTTGTTATATTTTTACTTTTTAATTAGAATTTAAAAATCTAAAAAACTAGTGATACTTTTAAAAAATGTAGCATTGAAATATTTCAATTGTAATATATATATTATAAAATTTAAATGTAATATGTGGTAAAAAAAAAAGAAAAAAGAAGCACACCTGGGCCACGCAAGTGGGCCAGGCCATAAGTTAAAAGATCCGGGCCGGTCCGGCCTGGACCAAGAAGCCCGCATGTGTGGGCTTCTTTGCATAGCGGGCCGTGCCGGGCCACAATAACCGAGGGGGCTAACCTGACCCGACCCGCCTGTTTTGACACCTCTAACACCACTCCAATATTGCATCTAAAAGTATAAAACATAACTACTCCAATATTGCATCTAAAGGTATAAAACATACTCAAATGGTAAAGCTATCATTATCACCAAACTCTGTTAGATTGAGAAGAATTGGGTGAGATGGATTTGCCAGAATGGGATTCTTGAATCAGAACGAAAAGAAGAAGAGAATGATGAGATGGGTATCCAATTTTGCTGCGCTTGGCTGCTTAGTGCTTGAATCGGGATGGATTTTCCGGAATGGGTTTCTTGAATCAGAACGAAGAAGGAGATGGAAAATGATAGAGTGGGTCCCCAATTTTGGTGATTTTGCCGGACAATGTAGTCTGATAGAGCGGAATACAAACAAAAAATTTATCAACGAAGGCTCTCCGTGCTGTTCGCTGCCTGGCATGATCTGATTGATGCATTTGGGAAGAGGATTGTAAAGAGGGAGAGGCAATGAAGTTCAAGAAAAACTAGAGAGGGACAGAACGGACAGACAACGCACATGCTTTTTTTTTTTTTCACGAGAAGGGGGAGAAAACCTCCATACGTGACTGCAGGTGTTTGTAATTCCAGTGTATGGAATGAAAATACTTGGAAGCAAATTCCACTGAAAAAGTGGCAGGCGGATTGGCGCGGGTCGATCTGTCTTTGGCTTCAGAAAAGAAAGAAATAAAAAGAGATATTTCCTCATTCTGTGTCAAAAAGATAGTCTACTATTTCATTTTCGTCAGTCTCAATAAGACAATCTACTTACCATATTGAGCATGTATTTAATGTTTCATTTCCATATGTGCCATTAATTAATTATTACAATTCAACTACTTACGTATTGAAAGTATTTCAAACAATTAATGAAACATGATGGTATATGTGGAAAAATAAGGTAAAATTTAATGTTTCAACTATATTAATTAATTACTGTTTCTTAATCTATGTGAAAATAATTAGTAGACTATTTTTGTAGAATGGAGCATCATACAACTTATTAATCTTGTCTCATTTAATACTTCTTCCATCCCAAAAAGATAGTCAACTATTCTATTTTGGTCCACCCCAAAAAAATAATTCACTTATCATATTGAGCATGTATTTAAT
The DNA here is from genome assembly GCA_963692815.1 of Nyctanthes arbor-tristis. Lineage (NCBI taxonomy): Eukaryota > Viridiplantae > Streptophyta > Magnoliopsida > Lamiales > Oleaceae > Nyctanthes > Nyctanthes arbor-tristis. Next base: position 1,217 of record CAVNYN010238887.1, on the reverse strand, counting down.
TTTTCATTTCCATATATATCCTTAATTATTATTATTATTATTCAACTATCTATTCTATGCATTGAAAGCATTTTAAATAATTAATGAGACATAATGGTATCTGTGGAAGAAACATGTAAAATTTAATGTTTCAATTATATTAACTATCGTTTCTTAATTTATGTGAATAACAACTAGACTATCTTCCTGGGACAGAGGTAGCGTCCTACACGTGGCAACGCATAATTCCGAGGCAAAACGGGCTTAATTTTCAGGTTGTATTTATTCCAATTTTTAAAATCTAGCAAAAGTAAAAGACAATTTTCAAAAATAATCGGGAATTTTCCCCACTATTCAGTTTTATATAATATATATAGATATAGATAGAATAATGCTATTTATTGTTATCTCCTTATTGACTATTAAATAAATAAAGACCTCTATGTATTTATACATATTAACTTATTTTCCAATAAGGAGATGCCAACTAGACTGGAGACTAACCTCCAGTCTAAAACCATTCAAAATATGCCTAAATTAAATCAACAAGATGCGAAGAATAGCAAGAAAAATAAGCTATTTTCAAAATCTCCATTCTTCAATAGGCTTTTAAAATTACAAACATCGACATCGATTATTTTGACTTGGGATTTGTAATGAAATTTTGAGATTAATCATTATCGAAATAATTTTAGATGTTTTACGGTCAAATTTAAGTGGTACTCTTGCTTGAGTGTTGATGATAAAAAAACACGTGTTGTCTAGATATGAGTCTTTTTACAGTGATTTCTTGTCTTTTATAACTATATTGGTACAATTCTTTAGAAATTTTGGTCTAGATATTGTCCAACATTGGTTTTGTGAAAAGTATTCTAGAGGTCCAATATTGGTTTCGTTTAATATGTTATTGAAATTGTTTATCTAATGTAATATTATTATTAAAGTTCAACATCGAATAGAAGCATACCAAATAGACCTTTTTTTTTTTCAAGAATGCCATCAGCTTTTCAATCTATTATCATATATTTGAGGCACGTAACAGTCACCTTAAAACAATGAAAATATGAGCAGCCTATGTGGTGTGGATAATGTCCACCACAAATCTTTCATGTGGATTGACTTGACACCAAGGAAAATGAAGATATAGATACCATGTAAGTAGTTGGTGGCAAACAAACAAGATTTTATATGCTTAGAATTCTGACACAACATCATAAACGTTATTTTCCCTTTGTAGG
>CAVNYN010238876.1:0-48538 GCA_963692815.1 Nyctanthes arbor-tristis | reverse complement strand
GCCCCCCCCCCCCCCCCCCAAAAAAAAAAAAACAAAGATTTGAGTTTTATCAGCAAGGTATGGGACACTATTTAATATAAGATTGTCACACTACTCGACGAACTCGTCACCTGTTATTTTTGTTTGTGAGAACATTGTGTAAGTGTTTTATGTTTAAAGAGTTTCGAAAAACATCGTACACATGAAGGTAGATGGTTTGTGCAAGGCAAATCACTTCAAACTTGGATGTGTTGATTCAACTCAATCTGATTAATTGCATAATAACATGCACAATGTGTATCAGAAAGAACTTCACGATAGGCAAAAGTATAGAGTATCACTTTTAACTCATTATTACGTTAGTCCTTCGTGTTATGCTACTTCCCTTCCATGAATTTAACAATTTTTTTGACCTACTTATCTATTATTGAGATGAGATGAAATGTGAATCTAATATAATAATGTTATGTTTAGTACCATAATACATGACATTAAATGATAAGTTAAATCGGATGGATCACATGTGCATGCCTCTAATTCCACTTATATTATTTAATGTCATATAGATTGGTATTCAGCACTACAGTGCTACATAGCATTATTCTATAAATAATATTTTACTCTTTAATAAGACTCATTTTAGGTTTAATTTAAACCATGATCTTGTTACATGTGTCACCATTAACTTAAAAAATGCAATGGCAACAGATATAAGATAAGAATCAACGCTTAACATTACACATCATATTTATAAATATATTGTCACTGTCCTAACATAAATAATTTGACTATAGTAGTCCTTAAACCATCCATGGATTAATCAATAGGTGGGCTAATTCTGATATGAATCTTATTTAATCAATTAGAATTTGAAATGGTAAATTAATAGTCAACTCATCTTGTTTGGATAATGAGGGTCAAGTATTCAATATACTAACGAGTATTAATATTACTTCACCACAAGAATAATCAGATACCAGCAGACAATAGTAGACATTGTAGAAAATGCTCATTTTCAAATTTCAATGATATTCTATCAAATCTCCAATTAGTTGAAAGTTTTCAAAACACAGAACATTTTGTTACGTATCATTTTACCATACACACTGTGAACCTTCATTACAAGCTGTGTTGACTGGTTTGGGCTCCCTGAGTTGTTCATTCGTTGGGTCATGCAAGGTGTTACTACAACGACATATTCTATTGCATTGAATGGATGTCTTCACGGCTTTTTCAGAGGTGCGCAGGGCCTTAGACAAGGTGATCTATTATCCCATTTCCTCTTTGTTCTTTGCTTGGAATACTTGTCTAGATCTCTTAGGATTGCTACCGATAATACAAAGTTCAATTATCATGCGAAGTGTGGCAAACTAAATATTACACATTTGACTTTTGTCAAATGTTAGAATTCTCATGCTTTTATCAATAGAGGATAGTACATATGTTAGAATTCTCATTGACTGTCTAATGGACTTTGGGATGAAATCTGGGCTGCAAATTAATGAACTGAAATCCAGTACATTTATAGTTGTGGTATGACAGAAGCTTGAGGAAATTCAGTAGATAGCTCTTCCGATCTCCCCAGGTTTCTATGTTGTTTCATTACCTTGGTATACCGTTGGCTTCAACAAAACTCAAATCCATCCATTATACTCCAATTATTGATAAGATTTTTATCTATATTAATGCTTGGATAAAGGCATCACTTTCATATGCGGGAAGGATTGACTTAATTCGCTCAGTTTTACAAGGATTTGAGTGCTTTTGGTTGTCCATGCTTCCTATCCCATCTACTGTGTTGACGAGAATTATTGCTCTCTGCCATAATTTTCTTTGGAATTCTAAGCACTCTCTTGTCGTATGGATGGAAGTTTGCCTTCCAAAAGTTGAAGGAAGGCTGGGCTTTCGGGATATTAAACGTTGGAATACATTTCTTCTAGCCAAAATATCTTTGGAACATTCACAAAAAAAAAAGATACATTGTGGGTTCATTTGGTGCATCATGTATGCCTCTAGTCAAATTCGATTTGGACATGGTCCTTAAGAAGAGAGGACTCCCTACCATTGAAAAGGCTTATTGAAATCAGAGACCTTTTGTGCCGTAATGAAGGACCAAGCACAACTGCCAGTCAAGAGCTCGTCGGTTGGGAAAAATTGGGTAGATTGCACATGCCTACGGTCTACAATTATTTTCGTACGAAATGGACCAAGTTATATTGGCCTTCAGTCGTTTGGAGTTTTTGTATTACCCCTAAGTATGCTTTCATTCTTTAGTTACGTGCTAAATCCAAGCTACTCACCAAAGACCGAATTGTGTATATGGATATTTGCAAGGATTGCAATTTCTGTCAAGCACAATCTAAAACGCTTGAGCATATTTTCTTTCAGTGTACCTTCACATCCAACATTTGGAGACAGATTAAAGTGTGGCTGGGCATTCGAAGATCTATGTCTACCATTACTAGTGCATTAAAGGGGATGAAGAAAGAAGCACGAGCCACATCATGCCATGGTAAAGCTAAGAGGATTGCCTTTGCATGCACCATCAACCACATTTGGACAGTACGGAATAAGCAAATATTTGAAGGTATCCAACTTGAAACTAGAGACATCATCCACAGAATTAAAATACATGTATACAAGGTTATCTTCACCTTGTATCCTAATATTTTATTCCAATTTGACATGACTTTAACATCAGGCCTTTAGTTTCTCTCGATTTTGGTATTTTGCACACCGTCATGACTGCCTGAGTATACCCAGAGTAATTGTTCTCACATGATTTTGATCAATACATTTTCATTTATCGATCAAAAAATAGGGGAAAAAAAAGAAAACTCAATTATTGTTGTTGAAAAAGTACAATTTAAGAATATATTTCTTAATATGTCCTTCCATTTACTTAATATTTTATTTAATTATTCTTTTTGCTTGATCACAATGCATGTTCGTGTAAAATATGTGTGTCATCAGCAAGTGTACGAGTTGAACAAGTAATAAAGTGGATTATGAGTCCAGGTTATCGTTCCACGAGGAAAAATTCAAGTACTGAATATCCAATTAGCGCTCTAGTTGACACAATCGAAACTTGGGACTCACAACTATTGATTCCCCTAGCTACCCGTTCATTGATTTAACAAAAACTAATCCTAGTTAACGATCGAGTTCACGTAATTAATCAACCACCCTCTCGAAGCTAGCTAATCCTACTAAATTAGGCGCTCAAATATCTCTAAGTGAGCACGTTAACAACCCTCTTAAGAGCATTAAATAACAAGAACTCATGTAAATATCTCCGAAGTTCAATTTATGTGACTGCACTAACCACTACCAAATATCTTTGTCTTGTCTAAATTAATGTCCTTTATCGCCTAATCTAATTCATGTATTCCTCTCTCGAGTTCAACACAAACCAATAAACATTCACAAATCCGCGCTCCAAATAAGTGAAAGCCATACAAAACAACGATAAAGAATTAACTAAAAATCACTTATAAGCATTGAATCAACAAACAAGCAACTAGGGTTCACAAAGGGGCTACATAGTTCGTTCCAAGAAAATAAGTTTAGCTACTCATAGAATTAATAAAAATAAGCACAAGAGAGTAAGAATCCATCAGTGGGTTTTGATGAATAAAGTTGGAGAAAAAGAGTATTGCACTAATATTCTTCAATCTAGAACTTCTCTTCAAAATTCGAATCCAAACTTCAGTAATAATCCCAAGAAAACTAAGTATTTTAATGTAAAATGAATGTATATGAATGTCCTCAATTAAGAACTAGTATAGCCTATTTATAAGAGGCTTACAAGATCTCCTAAAAAGTGCTTAGAAATCTTAAACTAAACCTACCAAACTAAGAATTTGACATAAAAAAGGAAAATATAAAATTTCTGCCGACTGGTCATTGCGGCCGCAATAAAGTAATTGAATGCTCCCAAAATGAAAAAATGAACGATCTCCAATTCCTTCTTTGCACCAGCAATCAGGTATCATTACGCCCGTAATGCTCTGACTTGCTCTCTGAGCTTCATTTTTTGGACAGGCGATTGCGGCCTTTCTTTGCGGCCGCAATGTGTAATCTTTCAATGCCGCAATGGGTTGCAATGACCATTTCGTTGCACCCGCAACCAACTTTCAACTTTCTGAATCTTGATTTGTGACAGAAGACGTGTGCTCTTCCGATCTCTCCTTCATTGCGCCCACAATGCTTCCTACGTTGCGTCCAAAATAAACAAACTTCAAGCCCAAGATTTTTTTCATCTTTCTTTTGATCCTCTATCTTCTTCCTTGTTGCTTTTTGGTCCCCAAGCTCTAGAATGTTCGCAACACTAGTCCAAAACTATCGCAAACATGCAAATTCGGCCCGAATCAATTCTCTGCACTCCTTCTTGAGCTATAACCTAAAAATTAACAATCTAACACATAAATATACACTTTTAACCAAAAATTAAAACACTTAAACACAACTTGGAGTATTTAATGGATATAAATTATACATCTATCAAATACCCCCACACTTAAACCGTTGTTCGTCCTCGAACAACAAACAAAAACAAAACACGAAACACAAACATAACTATTAGACTCTCTCCAGTCAGACATAAGGAAAACAACTCATTATTAAACTTATGGTAAAACAAGGTAGATCGCTTAATAAAAAGGTTGCAAAGCAATGCAAGAGTTGAGAATACTTTTTATATTTCTTATCTTTTTTCACAACTAAGAATTAACCCTTCAAAACTCATAAAATGTCATGAACAAAGGTGCTCAAGCAACATTTAAAATCATGATATACAACTTTTACCTGGAACAGCATAAACCAGACAGGCCGACCCTCACGGATAATTCCACTCTTCACTCAAGTGTTTAAGGGTTAAGTGTTTACGCTCAAAGTTCTATCCACAGGAAAGTTCTACATTAGACTTACAAGATTTTTCACTCTCTACCATTTAGGTGTACATGCATCGCACAAATCAAAAAGGTCTTTAAAGGGTTGTATCGGGGCAAAGGTTTAAAGTGGAAAAATTTTGGGAAGTGAGGCTAATGAACCATTGGAAAAGTGGAACACAAAATTTATAATTTTCAAAAACATACCCCAAGTGAAACCACCACTCCCTTAATTCTATCAAAACTTCTAACATCAGGCATACACTAAGAATACGTCCCAACTTTCAAAAGAAACTCGAGCCTTTATTTCAACAGGAACAAGTAACAACCCTGTATTTCAATTTTTTCCTCACACAAAACTTCCTATATTTTTTCTTTTTTTCCCTAGTTTTTGACAAAATTAACTTTTTCATTGTCATTTTTTTCCATCGACTGCTACTGTAAATCATTCTTTTTTTTTTTAATCTTCTTTCCATCAACTCCTTTTTCTCTTTCTCTTTTTTTTTCAATCAACTCTTTATTTCTTTCTCTTTTTTTACCTTTATTCATATCAAACCACAACCGCCTTTACATCATCAAATTGAGTCAATCACCTCATCAATAATAACTGCTTCTCCCCCATACTTCTTTTTTATCCATCCCTATGCAATAAAATCAATCAACAATCTACTAGTCCATTGGCTAAGTAAGGATATATATAATGTTTGGCTCAAAACTAGTATCAAGGTGTGTAAAGAAAAGAAAATAGGCTATAAGGCCCAAAGGCGCTACGCAAATTATAATTAATTGACAAGGTAGAATTTTTGATTAAAGTGGTTAATCAAGAAAGAGTGCCTTAATCATATTCATATAACACATGTAACAATGTAGTCTCAAAGAGAAATAAAGCAAGTTCTAGAGAAACAAACCTATGGACGAATATCACACATGAACAAAGATAGTGAGACTGAAAAAGATGTGTCAGTCTAAGGCTTAAAAATTTCACCGGGTTAAAATTGTCAACCTAATCTAGTTATAAGCAATTCCAGGCAACGCAAATAAATGAAAGGTGCGAGATTACTTATTCAATCGTGTTATAAATCTCTTCAGGCTGATAGCACAAAACTATCTTTCTCTCTTTTTTAACACTCTAGCATTGCTTAAGATCCTAATTCTAGCAAAACTACCTTTTTTTCAGAAATTAACAAGTTACTGCCTCATGTCCAACCAAGGTTTTTAAACAAAACAATATAAAAAACAATAAGGTACTTAAATTCCCTACACACTTAAACTCTACATTGTCTCCAATATAGAATGAAACAACATAGAAAGGAAGGGGATTTCAAACATAAAAACTTAAACACTTTAAACATAAAATATAAATCTATTTTACTCCAAAGGCATGCACTTAAAATAAAGTGCGTAAACAAGAAACAAATAAACGATAAGAAAATAGAAAGGAACAAATATCACGGCGGCTTGTTTATAGTCCCAAGTCTGGCTGTGTCAGATATCACGGTGGCTTGTGTGAGGCTTTAATGGTGTCAGAAAGATGAACTTCCTTTGTTTGCCACTTCCAGACCCGGATTTTCTTTTTCTTTTTTCCTTGGGCTTCAACATTTGGCTTTTCCTCTAGTTTTTCTTTAGCATCCTCTTTACCAATAATATGATCGATTCGATAGATCTCTTCCTGGTTTGATGGTTGTTCAATAGGTGAAAAGACATTGAACGTGTCTTGATCTTCTTCAACCCTTAAGATGAGCTCTTCTTTCTCAACATCAATTAAGGCTCGACCCATAGCTAAGAATGGTCAGCCTAAGATCAAAGACAAATTCTGGTCCTCCTCGAAGTCTAGAATAAGAAAATCGACTGGAAATATGAATTTCTCACTTTGATGAGCACATCTTCAGCCACTCAATGTGGATATTTAATGGACCTATCCGCTAACTGTAGAGAGATATTCGAAGCTTTTGCATCCCCAAGTTTAACTTCCTATAGACAAACAAAGACATAATATTGATACTTGCACCAAGATCACATAATACATTATCAAAATTAAACTGTCCAATAGTGCAAGGTATTTTGAAACTCCCTAGATCCTTTAATTTTGGAGGTAGTTTATTTTGCAATATTGCACTGCACTCCTCTGTCAAAGGTAGAGTCCCGAAATCCTCTAACTTTTTCTTGTTAGAAAGAACTTTCTTCATGAACTTGAAGTATTTAGGCATTTATACTAGAGCTTCTGCAAATGGAATGTTTATGTGCAGTTGTTTGAGTACTTCAAGAAATTTCGAGTACTGCTTATCCAACTTGTACTTCATTAGCATTTGATGATATGGAATTGGAGGCACATAAGCTTTTACTGCTTGCCTGTCTGCTTTTTCATGTCTCTCTACTTTATCCTTGTCAACTGGTCCCTTCTTTTGTTTAGATTGTTCAACATCTTTTGGCACCAAATTTTCCTTCACAACTGACCTTTCAACCTTAATTTTTGGCAATTGTAACCCACTTCTAATTGTGATGGCATGCAACTGTTCTCTTGGATTTATTTCTGTATCACTAGGCAGTGTTTCTAGTGCTCTAGTTGCCACAATCTTTGCCATCTGACTTACTTGGGTTTCCAAATTTTTAATTGCAGCCCCTTGATTTTGGAGAGTCTGTTCAATTTTACTCATGAACAGATTGTTGACTTCTAAAAATTTCTGAAACATCTCTTCTAAAGGACTACTTTTCACCTGTTGTTGTTGAAACTCATGGGGAAGAATGGCTGCCTAATTATCTTTCCGAGAGAAATTTGGATGTTGCCTCCAACCTGGATTATAAGTATGTGAATATGGACCTCCCATATTTCGTGGATTATTTCCCATATAATTGACCTGTACACTGTCAGATGTACCAAGATGTGCAACAGGACAATTAGTAGTGGCATGGTTCGGGCAGCAATAATCACAGACTGGAGATGTTTGAACTACATTAGCAGACTGCTTTGATAAAGTATCCACATTTTTTGTTAAAGTTGCTAATTGTGCTGAGATAGAACTAAGAGCATTCACTTCATGAATTCCACCAGCTTTTGGCATTGAGCGATCTGTATACCATTTGTAGTTGTTTGTGCGTCTTGTGAAAAGTTTCGGATGGTGTTCATAAGTTTTATCCATGAGTGAACTCCCAGCTGCTGAATCTACATGTCTCTTGTTCTCATAAGTCAACTCATTGTAGAAAATTTGCACAATGAGCCAATCTGGGATACCATGATTTGGGCTTCTTCTCAACATGTCATTATATCGGTCCCATGCCTAAAAAGTTCTTTCTCCTTGATTTTGACTAAATGAAGTGATCTCCCTCCTGATTTTCAGAACTCTACCCAGTGGAAAGAATTTGTCCGTAAATTTTTGTGTCAGATTTGTCCAAGTAGTGATAGAATTTGATAGCAATGAATAAAACCAAGTTTTGGCTTTACTACTCAAGGAGAAAGAGAACAATTTCATCTTAATTGCCTCAGCTGGTACTCCATTCATTTTGAACATCCCACATATCTCTTCATGCTTCCTCAGATATTCATTCAGATCCTCTTCTGGTAATCCATTGAACTGCACCGTTTGTTGGACTAATTGGATAATCCATGACTTGATCTCATAATTTGCTGCAGTTATAGCTAGTGGAACAAAACAAGTCAAGTTGTTTCCAATGGTGGGTATGATGTACTCCCTCAATGGTCTACTAGCGTTCGCAGCAGGTTCTTGAACAGCTTGATTATGACCAACTGGATCATTATTACCATCGACTATTTCAGCCATCTTCCTCACAAATTTTTGTTGTCTGCCTGAAAGTCCTTTCAAACTCTGGGTCGTATGGTTGTAATTCTTCTACTCCACTCCTGTCCATGCAAATCTGTAAAACAAAAATAAAAGTTTCAAGCTAAAGCGAAATTGAATACTATCAATATTAAATTCTGTCCTCGGCAATGGCGCCAAAAACTTGTTCGTGTAAAATATATGTGTGATCTGCAAGTGTATGGGTCGAACAAGTAATAAAGTGGATTATGAGTTCGAGTTATCTTTCCCACGAGAAAAGATTCAAGTACTGAATATCTAATTAGCGCTCAAGTTGAAACAATCGAAACTTAGATTTTGTGATTAAAAGTAAGTAAATAAATAAAAGCAAAGATTAAGCAAATTAAGAGAAACAAATTATTTTTAAAAGTTTTTCAAGATTTATGTGAATTTGGGACTCACAATTTCACCATCATTGATTCCCCTAGCTATCCGTTCATTGATTCAACAAAAACTAATCCTAGTTAACGATCGAGTTCACGTAATTAATTAATCAACCACCCCTTTCAAGGCTAGTTAATCCTACTAAATTAAGCTCCCTCACATGTCTCTAAGTAAGCGCGTTAACAACCTTCTTAAGAGCATTAAATAGCAAGAACTCATGAAAATATCCCCGAAATTCAATTTACGTGACCGCACTATAGGCAGCAAAATGGGGGATCCACCCCCCATATCTATTGCCGAAAACGACAGCAAACTGTGACGTTTCCGACAGCTTCTTGGCCTCTGGAAATGGCTCCGGCAGCCATTTCCGGCTGCCCTCTTGGGAGAGAGTGGGGTGGGTGTTTTGTTTTTTAATTTTTTTATTATTTTTAATATTTTTAAATGTTTTGTTTTTAAAATTAAAAGGCTAAAGGGTATAATGGTCATTTTCTATGAAAAATTTAGGAAATAGTGACAATAGGGACCTGTTGTGTGTATTTATGAAAAGTTAGGGACCTAGGACAGCGAAAAACAAATTAGAGACCTAAATGATTCTAAACTCAAAAGTTAAAGACTTTTTGTGAAATTAACCCTTAAATAAATGGTCCTTATTCACATTTGAGAGTCTCAATTTTGATAACTCTTTTTTAGGAATAAATTGGATGACACTGGAGAATAATATTATATAAGAAAATATTAAAGATATTTTAGAATGACGTTGTAATGTGATGATTTAGAATGAAGCAATTATTGTGATATTTCCTTTTAAACCGAGCTCATTTTTTAATGTCGTCACTTCATATGAACTCGCTTGTAGGTTTATATGAAGTGCTCATATTAAGACGTGAGTGTTGTGCTTAGGTTAAGAAAAAAAACAGGATTGTTTGGGAATGTGTCGTTCGAGTTCAAACCTCTCACTCTAAGAGTAAATATCTAATTATTGCAAAAATTATAATACTCAAAAAATATTAAACTCAATACTTAGAACTCCTAACCAATTAAGAATACACATACGAAATCAAGAATTTCAAATTGTTATTTAATTTGGCTCCAAATCCTACATGTAGATTTTTCATTGATCAAGCATATTGAGTATTGAGTACATTTAAAATGATACTAGATTTTTTTCTAATTACTGTAATACAATTCGAAGCGAGTTCTTTAAAAAAAAGAAAAGGAAAAAGGTGAAATTGAAAATCCTGACAAATTTTCCTTGAATTTGACACGTGGCAAATTGAGCACTTTCCCTTTTCCTTTCTTTTTCTTTGCCAATAATACTGGCCTCCATACAATTCTCACTCAGTTTCGGCTTTTGCTTGAATCCAATCTCTTTCTGTTGACGCCACAAATTATCCCAATCTTTGTGTATAAATATCCACAATTACACCCTATCTTATCTCAATTTTAAAAAACTTTTGGAACTTCCTTCTGCTTAGTCCCCAATTTGATATATTTTGGGGCCTAATTTGGATCTAGTTCCGTCTTTGTTGTAGTTGTTTTTTCTTTTCTTCTTCCTTTTTGATTTTTCACCTGGGTTTTCCAATTCATACATAATAAATAAATCCATGGATCTTTCAGTGATTGGAAACTCCCAGGTGAATTGCGGGGAAATTAATGTTGGGTTCGGTAGTCATGGAAAGAACCTGAATTCTAGGATATATAATTTGAAAAATAGTTCAAAATCATGCAATTTTTCTCAAGGTCAACAATTGATGTGCCGGCCCAAATCTTCTATCGGTGTTACGCTTAAAGCCTTCAATGCTCGAGCTGAAACTGCTATAGTTACCGAGAAACCTGCAAAACTTGCAAGAACAAAACCCGTAAGTTTCCATTTCCCTCATTTTCCCCGTTTTAGTACTTATTTTCTGTTTGGATTCTGTTCATCTTGTACGCAACGTGAGCAATTTCGGCTTATATGATTGTGTGTGCGCGCTCGCTAGATTGTTGTTTTTAATCTACTATTTCATTCCTTTTGCTTGCTTTGTCCTGGTTCCAGAAACGGTATGGTTTAGACATTGCATTTTTCCTTGAGGATGACAATCTTAAAATCTCGTAAATCATTTTTTTTTTTTTTGAGAGAGAGAAGTTGCATTTGTTTTTAATCTGAAATTCAGAGTCTGGTTATAATAGGATTTACAATAACCACATAGGGATATCTTAATTATATTTAAGTATATTTGAAAAAAAGTGTCAATATGCACTGTTCGCTCTTATGTGAGCAAATAATCAGAGTCAACTTTGGTTTTAATGGCACTGAAAATATTCAGAAAGATGCACACCCCTTGCAAGTCGCAACTCCTTGGTAGTTTCGACTTGAAATGTTAGGGGATTAAGGAAGGGAAACGGTTGACCTTGTTAGTTGTTTGTTATGTTCCATTCTGGAGGTGCCGTTATTACATATAACATTATATACTGTACAAATGAAATGAAAGGTTGTGGCTTCCCCTTTCATTGTTTTCAACTGAGTGCAAAGTTAGGTTGTTAGTTGGTAAATAGTTAATGTTTATTGATTTATCAATGAGACTAATTTGTTGCGATGTACTTACAGGTTGGCTGTGTAAATTTATTCGTTGGATTGCCCCTTGATACTATCTCCAGCTCTGGTACATTAAACCATTTACAAGCACTTGGTGCTGGGCTGCAGGCTTTAAAGTTATTGGGGGTAGATGGTGTGGAGCTTCCCGTCTGGTGGGGAATTGTAGAGAATCAAGGGATGGGGAAATATGACTGGACCGGCTATCTAACTCTTGCAGAGATGGTCGGCAAACTGGGGCTTAAGCTTCACGTATCACTGTGTTTCCACGCATCCAAAGCGGCCAAAACGCAACTTCCTGAATGGGTTTCACGCATTGGAGAATCCCAACCAGATATATATTTTGCTGACCAATCAGGACAGCCTTATAAAGACTGTCTATCAGTAGCAGTGGATGATCTCCCAGTTCTTGATGGAAAGACACCAATTGAAGTGTACTCGAAATTCTTTGAGAGCTTCAAGTCATCGTTCTCAGATTTCATGGGATCCACAATCACGGTACGCTTTCCGGATTTGTAAATGACTACAGGACCGCTTTCAATATCCATTTTTTCCCGCTTTTTTTCCCCTCCTAACCGGAACAACCTTGACTGTTGAGATTTTTATGAATACTGAAATAAAATATAAACTTAGGGACAAGACACACTCGCTACTCTAAGTCTTAAGTAACCAAGTCCTTATTGCACTTGCCATAACCATGCATCTCCATGTTACAGGGCATATCAATTGGTCTTGGACCTGATGGTGAGCTTCGTTATCCATCTCAGCGGCAGTCAAATAAAGGCAGTAGCCAACGTGGAGCTGGAGAATTCCAGTGCTATGACAAGAACATGCTAAATAAACTTAAGCTGCATGCAGAAAAAAATGGGAATCCTCTATGGGGACTAGGCGGTCCACATGATGCCCCTAGTTATGACCAGACACCAATCTCAAAAGGCTTCTTTGCCGAGCATGGAGGATCTTGGGAGACCACATATGGAGATTTCTTTCTTTCTTGGTATTCAAGCCAGCTATTATCTCATGGAGATCGTGTTTTATCACGTGCTGCCGAAACATTTAAGGATAGCTCTGTTTCCATGTCTGCTAAAGTCCCTTTGATGCACTTGTGGAATAGAACCCGATGCCACCCTTCAGAGTTGACGGCTGGATTCTATAACACGGTCGACAGAGATGGATATGAGGCTATTGCTGAAATGTTCTCAAGAAACTCATGCAGTATTATACTTCCAGGGATGGATCTATCGGATGAATACCAGCCAAATGAATCCCAGTCGAGCCCAGAACTATTGCTTGCACAAATAAAGTCATCCTGCAGAAAGCATGGAGTAGAGGTATTGGGGCAAAACTCGTTGGCTTCAGGTGGTCCAGAAGTTCTTGAACAAATAGAAAAGAATTTGTCAGATGAAAATGCAGTCGACTTGTTGATGTATCAAAGAATGGGAGCTCATTTCTTTTCTCCGGAGCATTTTCCTTCATTTGCCCGACTTGTTCGAAGTGTCAAACAGCCAAATCTGGAGTTAGATGATCTGCCGATGACAGAAGAAACCGTTGTACCCCTCCCAGATACGAGTATCCAAAGGCAAGTTGCTTAAGCGCAAGAATTATGTTTATGTTAATAGAGGACGTGTATTTAAGGCAAACTGTGATCCTAGTTATCCTGGTATAATAATAGACAAACGTTTACGGCAAGGGTGAGATTTTCTTTTTTCTTTGTTAATGCTAGTATCTAGCACTGTATGGTGTTAGTGTACAAGGTTCTAGTGCAGTACAGTGTCAGTGTACAAGGTTGTACTTAGCTTTGGGATGAGAATTGTAGTACCTCTCAGTGTACAGAAGAATATATACATTGAGAAATTTCTCTCAGTTTCATTATCAGTATGCATATATGTGTGATATACACAACGAAACCCAAAGAATCATTCATCGGCGGTCATGAATACTAGTGGCATTGCATGAGTGGATGATCCATGGCCAAGTCATACATTTTGCGTAATGTAAAGATGACGAAAATTTTACAGACAAATTTTGCATGGAGAGTCTTTCTAGTACACTACTGCTCTATTATACCAGAATCCTGTCAACCAGTGCCATCAGAGGAGAAGTTAAAAAGCTGAACAATTTAACCCCCACCCAACAAATATATATATATATATATATATTGACCATTTTCAGAATATAGACAATCATACACACTAAAACAGTATCAAACAAAGGAGAGAGTCAGAAAAAATCAACAAATTTCTGCACCTTCAAAGATTTTCTATATCCCATCACTAAAAGTTCAAGACAAACTAAGGAAGACGAGGAGGAGAGAACCGGCCTCTATGGATCTTATTTGTGCAGCATTCACAAAGAAATCACTGCCCTGCAAATCAAGAAACATGGAGTTAGTGGCAGATGACATGAGTCTCCAAATATATCAAATGAACCCAAGAAATGCATGTTTTGCCAAAATTCGAAGAAACAAGATCATTTTGAAAAGTGAAAGCATGTATGTAAAACTCATGAATCCAATAAAATGAATATGGGGAACGTGCTACAGAGGTAATATGACATGATGGCATTGGAACATGGACACATAATACATCGAAAAATAGCAAAACAAAAAGCGCGGATGGCATCATAATGACTAATTAGGAATATGATCACAATTCACAAGGTGATTAATGCTGAACACGTATCATGCGCAGTTGAGTAATAAACTAAAACATTTCTAAATGAAGAAAGGGATTAGATTTATACCAGACAATGTCGATCATTCACAAGTGCTTTTAGTATCGAAACTGCTTAGAGAGATGGCAAATGCCTGAAATGCTGACAGTGGATAGCAGTAGTCCATTGTGAACACATCTTTCCCGACTTTACCAAACTGAAGGAATCTATCTTCTCATTTTCTGCCTCAATCAGATCCAGATCATTCTCTGAAGAAGCCACTAACTGAAAGTTCTTCACTGATGCAACTGTCACCCGGCCGTGAAAATTCAAACACCAGCAATAGAGCTGCTCATTCCATCTTGGAGCCTCATTTCTCAAAACAAGCGGTTCATCCAAAGGTGTGGACAAGGATTTATCCAATCCATTTGACATTGAACGGAAAAACCGGATCCCTGAAAAGTAGTTGCCGCTGCTGATAGGGAAATCAGTCTGTGTGGGAGCCTCACCTCCTGGTTTAATGGCAGAAGCTGGAATTGAATCCAGGACACAATGCATCCTTCTTGGACTCCTGCGTGTAACGTACATTTAATGGTAATTTAGGACCCGATCTTTGAGGTACTCAATACTGCAACCATTTCATGATTTTAGCCAACGTCAAATCCCACAGGCATTGTTTAAACAATAAATTCGTGTCTCATTTTACTCTCTTTTAGGAAGGATATTTTTAGAAAACTTCGATCAAGCATTTTTTTCTTTAAACTTTTGAATACCTCTTTCAATCAAAATAAGACTACACAAAAAGCATAAATCACATTCTGACCTGGCTCCCAGCATATTCAGCTCATATGTGATCTGGGCTACTGGATAATTGCCAGCAGGAAATCTTGGAGATATTTGTCTTGAGCCAACAGATCTGAGTTGAACGATTTTGGAGTGTTTTGGCTCCAGAAGGGGAGGCAGAGCATCATATACAACAAACTTATTCCCCAGAAAATTAGATCTAGTATCACAAGAAGCTGCTGTTATCAAGCTTCTTTGGGAAACACTAAAGTATCATGCTAAAAACTAAAAGTTGAGACACACCTTAATTTTCCCATATAAGAACTGCTTGACCTGAATGTCTGGTCAGGATTAAGAGAGATCACATACTCTGTGAATGTGGGGCGCCTATACCTACGAGCAGCTAGAAGAAACTTGCCATCATCAGCCAGTGCTGCCACATATGGGAAGAATATATGTCATGAGAAAACAAGCAACGTCCACAAAACCTCTGGCCTAGAAATATTACAAAGAACAACATAGTTAAAATAGAGATAATCTGGACGACAATGCAAACCTTGACTTAAGCTCAGGTAAAGATAACTCATTTCTGTGGCGCGGTTCCGTTTTACAAAACACTGGATAAGATATTCTCTTGGTCCTGGCTGCAAAGCAGAAAAAGTTTCTAAGAATGTATAAGATGCTAAATGTATTTGATAGTAGCAAATATTGTTTTGTTTTCCCCAAGTATAAAGGTTAACTGAGGAAGGTCGAAAGCTTAAAATTACTTTTGGCACTAGTCAACAAATACAATGTTCCGCAGCATAACATGAAGAACAGACAAAAATTGGAGAATGGCATCTGGGAAAAACTTTTTCATGAGGTAGCCGGCACAACAAAATTGATAAACGTCAGCATTGATATTCATATGACTTTAAAGCTGTTACTGAAATTCAATCAAAGGAACCTTTTTGTCGCAATATGTGGAGCACAATTAAAAATTTGCAGTTACTGTCAGGTGAACATACTCGATATTCTGAAGATACAAACTGATTGGTAGGGACAACAAAGTTATAGCTGTTAAATCCAAATTCATAAAAGAGAAATCAACATGATGTCACCGATAAGATGCACACACTTGCTGACTAATTACAAAACGAACAAATGAAGACGCTAAACTAATAAAGTCAAAATAATTTTTTATGCCCTAATGCCAAAAAGCAGAACCTGAACCCGAAAATGCAACTTGAACACTTCACTAGGAGATCTCCATCTATGATTATCAATCTTCTCCTTCACAAAGATACAGCTATGACCATAAAAAAAATTATCAGGAGCAAGTTGAACAGTGCTGAAAAATCATAATCATGCCCACTGCCTTCTTTTATAAGCAAATAAAACATCACTGCAAAATGAATACTATCAGTTAACTAAAAATTTAGATGAAACTGACTCTACTGGAGATTTTCTTATCCGGGGGGGGAATCTCAGCCAGGTGATTATCCATCTGGCTCTATAAAAGCTTTTAAGTCAAAAACTGACAGCACCAAGAACCTTGAGATCGGAAGAGCACACGTCTGCAAGCATGATCACACAATTTTTTAACTGAATTCTTGGCCAAGTATCGTTAGACAAAGTTAACATTTCCATACAAAATCAAACCAGTGAAACCCATAGTAAAAGAACTCCTGAGAGCTATTCAGAAAGACAAGGAACAAACTGCCCGGAATAGATAACTATATATAGAGGGTATCTACATTTGCTATTGTCAAAATAATCTCAATAAATGATCAATTAATTCTGGATACTAAAAAATTGAAGTTGCTAAAAAAATTTGAACTTGTCAAATCATCACAGATTCCCAAATCATAACTTCATACTGACACAAAACTAACAACTCAAGAGCCACTGAAATGAAACATCATTCATTAACAAACAACAATCAACAAAACTAGAGTAAAAACTAAGCACGACAATCCTCCAGAACGTTTATGGATATGTCTTTTGAAACCTACCTGCTTTATGGATATAGGGAAAGTGATTTTGCAAGAAAGCTCAAGGGGCATAACCAACTCCTTAATTATCTCCCTCCAGCTTCTACACACACAGGCACAAGCCACCACGGTTCTTCTTCCAGGCCAACTGGATTCTGAATCTTCTATTTTCATTAATACTTCCCTTAATATCTCTGGGGGCATCCTTGCCCAGTAACAATTTGCCACCTCGGTTTCATCCATATCCCTGATTATTCTTAATTAACTTCTCTGCGACTGCATTTATGCATATTTATACCCACATTTCCATCTTTATACCTTTCAGCTCACATACTGGGCACCTAGAATTCATCAAGAAAAACCCAAAAGGATTAGCTCAAATAAGAAATTCACAAAACTGGGTATTTGAAGAAAAACTGCCCAGAAAAATATTTGCATACATTCACATGCTTACTGCTTGAGAGATGAACTAGAATGGTGTATGACTTTGAAACTGAAACCCAGTCGGTGGGTTTTTACTTAATTTTCGCGTAAAAAGATAAGAATGCTGACGAAACGGGGGTTGGGTTAGGGTTTGGATTGATATATACATACAGATGCTATACAGATGATGACAGAGTGTATGTATGAATTGTAAGGCAGCAGTGGATAAAGAGAGAGATGACTCGTTTCTCTTTCTGTTGGTCGTGGGGCAGAGGTAGACATAAATATGGGGGATTCACCGTTTCACGAGCCAAGTTTAGAATGAATTTTTTGAAAATCAAAATAAAAGGTTTTATTTAGGATATATTTACAATTTTATAAAATTTAATAGGTATCATGTCTACATGTGAACACAAGTAAATGGTACTTTTTTAAAAAAAATAAAAATATATAGTACTTATGAATTGTGATTCATATGAAATATGCAGTTAAAAAAGGTTTTCTTTTTCATTTTAATTGGAAAAGGATGAAGATTATAATCTCACTTTTTAATTTACATATATAGATAAAATAAGAAAAATGTGAAACAAGCCGAATTCAATTTGTTCGACATAATATATAGTAAACAACAATACTTGTTGACTCAAAATATAATAATCGGAATACCAGAAAAACGAATGTACGTCAAACAATCATGTGTTCGACATAAAACGTGTGTTTTGTTATTGTCGACATTCGTCAGCTAACCTTCTAACTTTAGACTTATGACACACGTAAGGTGATCTTAGGAGATGAGGCTCTACTCGTTAATTTTAGTAAAAATAAATGATGATTTGATTTTCAAATAAAGATCATTTGCATGTAATGTGACATAGCATGAGCCGTTGGATAATAAACTCGATTAGATGATGCTTGTAGTATAAGTGCATTTCATTATTTAGTAAACTATGTGGAATATAATTAAATAATAAGTTTATTACCCTTCCAAAACAAAATAATGAGTTTATTAATATGCATTGATATGTGGCCCACATTTTTTTGGAAAAATTTCTACATTTAATTTAGCTTATTATTTAATGTTACACACATATATACACACACACATAAAATCGAATTGAGCACAAGTAATGTTGAGTAGTGATACTCTATATTATATAGATGTATGATACTTGTTTCATTAATTTTATGATTTAGTGTTACATCACTTAGAGCAAGATTAATGTATGGGGGAAAAGTTAAGAGGAAAAAATGCTAATAGGAAAAAATATGGGGAAAAACCTATTTCTAAATAATATATAGGAGAAAAAATGAGAGCAAAACATTAAAATTAGACCCATGACTAATTTGACTGGGTTGATCATGTATTTGTAGGACAAGAAAGTGAAGTGCTAATGGGTAAATAAGGGGCTAAATAGGATTTTACACTCCAATTGTTACACACTATTTGCATTTGTGGGGGGAAATTTGGGTTTTTTCCCCAATATTAATTGTGCTCTTAGAGAGGATTTCCATAAAACCACATTTGATTGACCATACACATATATGATAGAAAAATAATTTTAAGTAAAAGAATTTTTTATGCAAATTACTCAAAATTTAGAAAACAGATAATTAACTAAAAATAATGATGATATTTATTTATGTTGGAAACTAATCTCCAGTCTAGATAAGTAGCATTATTCCACTAGAAATGGATAGTATAAATAAATTATCACTCTTGATATAAATCTATTAATATTATTATTTTCTCTTACTTTTACCTATCCTTGCATTCTCCTAGATTGTGAGGTAATTTATTTATGTGTTAGAGCATGTTTAATATAGGGTGGAAAAACCCAAACCCCACGAATTGTGACGTAATTTATTTATGTATTAGAGCATACTTAATGTAGAGTAGAAAAACCCAAACCCCACAAATCGGGCCGACTAAGGAGAGAGTCACTCTCCCTTAAGGAGAATAAAACTGCCATGTGGCTGTCTGTGATTGAGTGTTGGGGAATTGAGTTGGGGAATTTCACTCTCCTTAAGGGAGAGTGACTCTCTCCGTCAAAAATTTAAATTTGAATAATGTTGGGGGAAAAGAAAGGGGTAGAGGGCTAAGGTTATATTGATAGGGAATAGAGTAAGTGAGGGGCTAAATTTAGCCCCTCATTTACCCTTTTCCACCCATTATCTTTTACTCATAAATTTATGTGCAAACCAATCAAATTTTGATACGTGTTGAGTTTAAATGTTTTCCCCCTCAGTTTTCCCTTACATATTATTTGAAAATGGATTTTTTTCTCCTCGATTTTTCCCCTTGATTTTTCCTCAACATTAGTCATGCTCTTATACTGTAGATGGAATAGTTAGTATATTATCTTAATTTCACATCTACCTCCATTTGCTCCCACTCTATAACCACGTAAATTATTGTCTCAAATATATAGATAGAAAGACAGATAATCAGGATTCACAAACAATCTCTAAAGTATATTTACTTTTCCTCATCATTATTATTTAAATTTGATCTCATAGCAAAAAGATATTGACCTTTATTTCTAGCTAACGAATCACATTCACCCAAATTGCAGGGACTTTATAAATTATTTCTTCATAAATTGCTAATGTTTGGTAGAATAAAGAAATTGTCAAACTTGCGTAAACAATGTGGGCTTCTTTTATTTATGAAAAAGAGGAAGACAACTTGACAAGATGCCAGCAGTTTAGAATATCATTTGCAATAATGATTAGCATAATTGTTATGAAACAAATAAAGGGTAATACACACACATCAAGTATCTTATCCTCTTTATCAAAAGATTATGAGGAATCATGGAAAGCAAATGAAGGGCCATAATACATACAACATACACACACATATGTATACACTTTGAAAATGTTCAACACCAATAGGGTGCTGTTACGGCACCAGACACATAATATGATATAATACCAACAATTAATATAACTTAAAGAGGGTGTAGTGATGTACTGATATTATGACACATTATTGTCGGTGTCATTACAACACCATGGTATTTAAACATTCTATAGATATATACCCATATTAATTCACAAATTTTAACTTTGAGAAAATTGAATATAGGTGTCATGTCTCCCTCTAAAGAACATTTTTTGAATATTAAATGTGAAAGGA
The DNA here is from genome assembly GCA_963692815.1 of Nyctanthes arbor-tristis. Lineage (NCBI taxonomy): Eukaryota > Viridiplantae > Streptophyta > Magnoliopsida > Lamiales > Oleaceae > Nyctanthes > Nyctanthes arbor-tristis. The sequence continues at coordinate 27,932 of CAVNYN010238876.1, read as the reverse complement.
AAATTCTTTGGCTTGTCTCCTTTGATATTTTATTATAGTTACACAATTAAGTAGAGATGGCAACGAGATAGGAAGAGGCCATAGTGCACCCCTCATCCTCCTGCGGGAGATTTTAATTTTCAAGTTTGGGCGATGCACGGAATGATGGAAAAGAAAATTTTGACACCTCTACTATAAATTTTCGATAACTAAAACCATACTATGGCACAAATATGAGGATATTTTTCGACCTAGGTTTTACTTAGTTCATGAAAATTGAAAAGACAGTTAGACAAGGTTTGTATGACAATTTAACTAAGATATAGACTGTTTTTATCAGTTCAGGCATAAAGAGAGGTTAAGTGAACCGATCTCTTATTTTTAAAAATCGATGAAGTCAACCAGTAACTTAAGCAATAAGTTAGGGACCAACTGTACAATTTTCCCAAAAATAAAATATTCTAACGTTTAATAGATTTCAAATGTTTCTCAAAAGAAAAAAGGAAAAAGAAAATTTCAAGCGTTTACGATAAATGAATTTTGACATGCATTAACAGAACTGGATAGAACTTCAATACTTTATAAAGGGACATAATTCAAAGACAACAGCAAAGACGAACAAAATATGCCCTTCGAATTTCCTTACTTTCCTTTCTTTCTTTTTTTTTTTTTGTCATTGTATCTTTCATTGCTAGATTAAAATATCTACAACTTTAGAAAATTCACATACATGGGCAATGCAGACATTGCTGGATGTTGTATGCACCAAAATAGCTCGAATAAACCTTCATTTTTTTAGCCCCAAAAAGAAAATCAACTTTTCTGAGCAAAAAATTCCTCCGGGACACTTCCGAGGACCTGCTGTATACTATTCCCCTATAAGGTTTCCTGCAAAACGCAAAAATTCGATACTTGAGGAAGTGATACGGTTACTTAGATATATTTAATATTTAATAGATGCATGATGTATTGTGTTGGTTACTAATTGTTGGTTGTTAGTGTTTGTAAGTGGGGACGTCGGTAGTTTTTGAATTGTTCTTTGGCTTGGTGTGTGCGTATTGGTCTATACATACGACCTTTTGAAGACTTATGGATATGTTTTTTGCCAGTAAAGAATTCCCCATTCCTCTGTTTTTCTTCCTTTCTCCCTACTCTTCTTCTTTCACATTCTTGTGTGATTCTTGCTTAAAATTCCAAACGTTAAATTACTCTATCAAGAAGTTCATTCAGGAGGCTTATACCCAGTAGTCCCAATTTCCGAAAGGGAATCAATGACGAGAGGTTTTTGTATCCTTAACCTAGGTTGAAACTGAAGCTCGTGCAACAATGCGGCTAAAGCAAGGTGCAAATGGCCCTTGAAAGGTCAACCACCCTATCAATAAACCTAAGCCATCTCCAATTTTACGGGGTTTAGAAAAGGAAACTAGCTTGCTGAAAGAAAAACTATTGGAGTCATGACTACGGCAAAGACCTGAGCCTCTAGAAACACTAGGCACTAGTTCAAAGAGCATATTGAGGACCAAAGAACAGGTATGAAGATAAAACTAGACTGGAATAAATGTGCATAAAATTAACATCAAAGAGACACGAAGTAGCAATGAAAATTTCCAGAATATAGAAATACAGATGGGAAGTAGAGAATAGTTTGACTGGGGAGAGAGATTTGACGACATAGGCAGCTAAAGATCACCAATTGCAGATCCCCTGCATTAATAGAATACCATATGTAGTAACAAATGAAATTTTGAAATCAACAACCTCCTTCAAAGGGCGTCTAAAGGAACTATTACAATTGTCTCAATGGAATTATTAGAATTTTTAGCCCGAATAGCAACCAGAATGAATTACTAACCTGTTCTGCCTTAAAAGAATAAGAGTTTGGAATGTAAGTGCTTCTTATATTTCCAACAGAGACATGAGGTTCTAGGGTATTATTCACTGGAAAATGGAGATGAAATAGTTGTGGATGGAACAAATAATCCTTGTGAGTTGCTCAAGGACAATTCTGGATTGCCTGCAAGAATCTGATCAGGTTTTTGCCCAAGACATAAATAATATTCCTTTGTCTGTTTCATCATAAAGAGTAGTTTTAGCTACTGGAAAGTGGGGCATCAGATTAATACGGAAACACAAAAGGTCTTAAATTCTGTGCTCTTACAAAACGGCCATTTCGGCCCACATCACAGCAATGTTTTGGAAGGAGTAAGTGCTGATGGCTGGCAATCAAATAGCTCGTTGTGTAAGTTTGCAACATCATCAAATGGACAAGAAGAAACTTGGCACCTCTATGTGTAGTAAGTCGACAAGTATTACTTCTCCAAAATATTTTTAAGTAGGATAGTAAGTCAGAAGACATCTAGTGCTATAACTCACAAAAAAGTGAGACCTGAGGCAGGAAAGTCATAGCAACAGTTTTCTAGAAACTATTTAATTTGATGACAGAACAATACAAGAATTCATCAATCTAAGCATTGACACACGAAAGATTAAAGAGCTAATTTAATGCCCTAGCAATTAGCAAAGTGGACTTTAGCATGATGATACTCCAACTTATGGTTCTTAGTAGAAAGATCTACTTCTTTTAGGTTTCATTTCCTTACCATCACATGAAAAGCTAAAGAAACAATAACATTATAAATAAAATACTAATGATACTTATTCATGATTCAAACCAAGAATTTGAATATTGAGCATCGTGACTATACATGAAGAAATTTTACATATTGTAACAGACTTTCTACCACAATGAATGCAAAATTTAAGGCTTTCCAGTTGTCCATGTGGCTTAAACTTGGTTCAGGTCCTTATCCCACAGTGCAACAATAGTTTAGATACACGTGATTCAAGTGAAAGATTTTATAGTACTCCAGAAGTACTTTAGACTCGGTACTCCCGATGAATAAAAATAAGACAAGTAGACTTAAGGGTCCCAATGAATCAATTAACTGCCCCCTTGTATCCACTTGTCAGTTCCTCATTTGTTTGAAGTACACGTGTCAAAATCTTAAAGGTGGAGTAGTGAGCAACAATAGTTTAGATACACATGATTCAAGTGAAAGATTTTATAGTACTCCAGAAGTACTGTAGACTCGGTACTCCCGATGAATAAAAATAAGACAAGTAGACTTAAGGGTCTGAATTAATCAATTAACTGCCCCCTTGTATCCACTTGTCAGTTCCTCATTTGTTTGAACGTGTCAAAATTTTAAAGGTGGAGTAGTGAGCACTCATTACTCCCAGAGCGATCTAGAAATGCTCTTGATCATGTGATGTACAGTTGAAAGAGAGCATAAAATTCTGGTGCACAAACCTCTAGAAGAGGTATACTATCCTTAAACGGTCAGCATACATCAATAGCAAGTTTTAGGATGAGCATTCAAGAATCATCACCGAAAGAACTTTAAGATCGATTGTTCTTTGGATGATCGACCAGAAAATAAGAGATAAATGTTCAGCATTATTATAACCAAAAAATAGATGAGTGGCTGACCTTGAACTGCTGGTTCTCCACTTGTCCATGGTAAAGATGGCTGGGAGATAGAGTTTGTGTTTGCTCTGAATTGACTTGTAGCTCTTCTGAAGTCAAAAACTCACTGCTATCTTCATTCCTTGGTTTCGCAGAATACATCTGACTAATGACTCTTCGGAGATAATTGTTTCTTTGAGAATAGAATATTTTTGTCGCAAGGGGAGCAGGAATTTTTGAGATTGCTACAACAAGATTACTGCCATCAAAAGTAATACTAATGCCACATTTGTAAAACCCAAGTAGGGAATAGGTTTTAACTGCCAAAACTCCCTTGAAAGCCCAAACACACTTTTGGACTCTCTAAACGGAATATCAAATAGATTGTCAGTATGATAGAAAGAATTTGCCTCTAAGTTCCCATAATTATAACTGAATAAATAATCAATAGTTCTTTCCCTATAGAGAAAAACTTAGCATGACCATTGGGAAAGAAACTATGAGGTACCTTTGGATCCTAAAGGTTCGGAAATTTGATCTGGGATCTGATTTCCAGCAGCAAATTTTGATGCATCATCAATACCGTCACTTGATTTAGAAGGAAGCTCGGGGCCTAGGCATATGAAATAAAAAGCATCATGTAAGCCCAGCAGTTTTGCATCAGCAGCACATCTCCAGGAACCCCATTAGATTATGCACCAGTATTTGAAGCAAAGACATTTCTTGTAAGGAGCTCAATAAAGAAGATCAAGATGCAGGACTCCCTAGAGTTTGAACAATTGGCTTCAATTGAGTCACTTAAGTAGAGAAAAGGAGAAGCAAGATGCAAAACCATACAAGACATATACTAGTAAGCTTTTGCGGACGTGCCATCATAATTTTTCATTGTTCCAATGCATGGTCATAATCTCAGTAACTTGGCTATATATTTCATTACCCTGCTAGTAAGGACATGAGAGCATCAAAGCTTGTCTCGAATGGTAGAGAGACTGGAAATATTTTTGTTTGAGATTTTAGAACTATAGAGTGATACAGTAGTGATTGAAACTTCATGTTGATCCCTGGCTTCACCATGAATTTCTTGCTTGTTTCTTTTGAAGTAATGAGAGAATCAGGTCGAGCATTTAGGACCATATATTGATCAAACTACATTAATATGTCCTATTGAGAGCAGGAAACTGATAGCTTCCAAGAAGATGGAACTCTCATTATTATCTAAGTACAAGGCTTTGACTGTCAACTATATTATCGTGCAGAATGAGCATTGATATGCATTCAGAATATGGAGATTATATCTCAATTCCATGAATTATTTGAAGTTTTCCAGAGTCTTCAATGTGTTCAATTTACATTTTATGCATGCTTGCTTACTGGTGCTACCTTCAAAGCAAACATAACCTTTCATGCCCCTGCCCCCGGCAACCCACCCACCCAAACCAACATAACATACCAAATTAAACCGTGCAGAAAATAAAAAGGAAAAGAAGGCAAGGGGAGAAGCAATCTTCTATTGCCTGGGTCACTATAAAATTATATATGAAAACATACTACCGTCAAAAGAAAGACAAGGGCTTACATAGAACGACCTCTTCAGAACTTATCCACGGAATCTTAGTATCCGAACACGATTGACTCTCAGCTATTGTCCTACAAAATAAAAATAGATTATATATAGAGCATCCTCTCTGGTCTCAACTTTTTTAGTCAAGATATCTGCCGTGGATCCATGAAAAGCACTTCAAAAGATTATAATTCTCATATACTGCACTTCTCACGGCTCCTTACTTATGTACCATTATTTGGACAAGTATTTTTACAATCGTAACAGGTAGTACATATTGAGGCAATGAATTAAAAATGGAAATTTCAAAGTAAAATAATCAGCCCTGAACAACTTGCTATTTCAAAATTTCCACGAGTAATTATTGCACCATGCACGTGCCAGGGGCAAGGGCTGATAAGCAAAATGTTCATGCAAGAACAGTGACGTTGTACCACCAAATATTGGGAAAAGTGCTTTTGAAGTAGCTGCTATGATATAATGGGCAGTGAAGGAGAAGAAAATGAAATCAAAAGTATGCAGTTGATTCTAAATATTTTGACCAAAACTAACATCTTGTTCCAGGAAAAAAAAATCGATGTTTTGTTATTCAGTATCATGGACAAAGATCAACAGGTTCGACATACCTTTTGAAATGTCTACTTGTACTTTGCATCGTAGTTTCTGAACCCTCAATATTGCCTTGATTAACTTTCAAGCCATTCATTCTCGGCATCCCATTTCGGCACTTCCTGTTTCCTGCATTGTAGATTGTGCAGACCTCTTCAAAAGATCTTTTTTTTCTGGAGACACAACCACATATATGGTATGCCCAATGGATATACATTTGGAACAAACTTCTCGTGATAGTTAGTAGAATAGCAATTCATGAACCGAGACCAACCCATTCATGAATCAAGACAGCAACATGGAATAAAAGTAAAGCAAAAATGAAATGGAGAGATTTGAACATAAGTTTAAAAAAAAAAAAATTTCGTCTTTTTGAGAATATATGTGTTGGGGGGAGGGCCGGGAGCCACCAAGGGGGGAAGAGAGAGGGAGAGCAAGCTATACGCTTAGCTTCAGCAAAGGGAATGGTTTGATGCTGTTCGTCAAGATGTGAGTCTGAAACAGTAATAACGTCAGAATCCAGAGACTCAAACTTTTCTTTTTCCTGGAGTGTAGCTTGGTCTATAGGAAGTTAAGAATCATAAATTTTTCCAGAAACATCAGTTGCTTCCTATCAAAGCGATGTGTATCTTAAGACAATCAATAAAAAGCAAACCGCATTTTCCCAATGATAAATATCCCATCTATGTTCAACCTGTGGACTATGCTAAGAAAAGATGGTAATAGTGACAAATAAATGAGCAGTAAACTGAATTTCAAATAGATATAGGTATGGAAACAAGAGAAATGCTCAAAATTTTAAGGGAAAAAGCGATACTAGCATGGCTATTCTGTAATTTTTTCCCGTCCTTCCGCGGTAGTTTCTTTTTTCCAGAAGCACCCTCCACTTGCGAAATGATATCTTCTTTATAGTCTAGCAATTTACAAAGTTCTGCATAAACAAAAACAAAAACGAAAAGTTCTGAAGAATCTCTAGAAAGATGAGTTAAATAGCGCATTTTAGTAGAGCACCAACCCTCTCAGTACAACTACAACCACCAGAAATGATAAATAACTTATTTTCAATGCTACTATATATTTCGCTTACTAGCTGAACTGGGATATGCCAATCGGCATGTGTGGATCGGGCATTAATAAATTCCTTTATTTGCAAATGGAAAAATAACAAATGTGGCCAACAACTATATGTATTGTTCTAAGTTTAAATTATTTAATTCTACTGTATTGATCAACCTTCTCGACTCTCCTAAGCACAGAAAGCAAGACTTAAGTTTGACTTTCTTTCTTTTTCTCATTTATCTTCTAAAATTGGCTTAGGGAAGGAGGTCTACCTTTGGTGCAGACAAGCCAAACGGAATTAGTCGGCGAATACTTGCATAGGCTCATGTTATTGTTCTATTTCTATTGATCTAACCATTTTTATCCACATTTCATGGGATTTTACAAGTACTGCACAATTCTCCACAACTTATTTCTGCTCATACTATTTCTATCTTGAAATAGGAGCAAAAGACTAACATGGGCTTATATTACGCCCATACAATGTGGAAAGAATTGAAAAATGCTCAGATCTGCATAACGTTTTCCAAACACTTGCATTTTCAATCCAGGAATATGATATGCATAATGTGTACATCCTGCACTACATTCATTGCATATGCATCCATCTTGATAAGGGATTTTTTATTTTATTTCTTTTCTTAAAATGGGCATTTTTGGAGAAAATAAATATAATGCTAAATATTAAATTGTTATACATTTGTATCAATATGTGAAAATGCTTAAAGCTGATATTGCTATAAGTTCACATCAATATCTAAAAATAAAAAAGCATCCGTAAAAATATCAAGTTCTTGTATATAACACTTTTATAGTTGGTAACTGACAGTTTAAAACATATAATATTATCAATTAATATATTTTTGAAGTGCAAAGACAAATAAATAGTCATTTTAGTTACATATATTGATAATATTTTGCAAATTAGCCATTTTTAATATGTTAAACTTTTCATATAGTTGATACTCATGCATGTTCATATATTTCCTATTCCAGCACAGCTGCTTTAATCTTTCATTTGCACTTTACAAGCAAATTTGAGATTCAGCAATCAGCATGTATTACCAAATCCAATCCCATGCTTAGTTATTCAGAATAGTTTTCCAATACTATAACTCATAAATTCAATTTTCTTTCACTCTCTTCTTTAAGTTTATCCTACATTAGCACATTTGAGAAACAATTAGACATAAAGTCATTATCACAATTTGCTTTACACTAAGAAGTGGTCCACGAAGCGTTCCTAAATGCCTCAATAAAAGAAACAAAATTAGTGATCATCCCCTCTTTCTGTCTAATAAATCTTTTGCTTTTTCAACCCCCCGCAACCTCCCCGGCCAAAATTAGCACGGAACAAAAGAAACTTCAAGATACTAAAATTTTTTAGAACCAAATATGAATTAGAACCTGCATGTGCAGCATAGTGGCTGGCCTTAATTGGCTTCTTACAAGCATTGCAGGATACCTTCAAAACACATCAAGTAGATCTTTCATTGATTTGTAGGGTAAACTCGAACTTAAGATCTAAGATATATTTCTGGTGACTCTTGCCATCAGTGTGACTAATTATTTCAGGCTAAAAGTGTAATGCAGCCAACGACTAATTAATAATATAAATAGTATATACATGACATTTAATGAACAATTTGATAACATTGTAATGCAGCCAAAAACTAATTAAAATTAAAATAATTTAAACTACATGTTACCGATTCAACAATTCAATAACACTTCAATTCAAATTGCTTGATGATTATAGGAAGTCCATTTTTGACACTTTACGTCATTGTGGCACATTCTCTATCTTTATATATATAGTAATTCATTTTTAAGAAAATGTTTTACCCATAGTTGACAATTACAACCAACGCCAACAAGTTCATGTGATTGTTTGTTTTTCCTATAAACATGCAAATGCATGTAAACATGGTTTTCCTTTTTATTTAAATCCATCTAAAGAGGAGTTTATATAATAGAGCAAATAAAACTCATGCCTCTTGGGTTGTTTGAGAATCACAGAGAGAGAGAGAGCACCCGGCCCCCAGGGGGGGTAAGTTTTCTAATTTACCTCTTTCTCTGTGATTGAAACCATCATGTTATTCTCGACTTCTTGTCATTTTTCTTTTTGTTTTTAGTTTAGATAAGAACATTGCTTTTAGCATAAGGTAAGCTAGTCGAAAAAGCTTTTGTAGAAAAGGAAAAACCGAAATATATATTTGCTTTTTTGCAGTCATTGGAGACTGTTGTTTAAAACAAATCTAAGGGGGTTCCAGAATTCTTGAAAATCGAACAGGCTGCTTGTCATGTTCAGTTACCATTTTTTTAGAGCTTGCTGTTATTTCTCTATATAACATTATACAAAATGACTTAGCCATCACAAAACTGTTTTGCAATATGCAAACACAAACATGCGTTTAACCTTCCAGCATCCTTATTAATTTCTTCACAGAATCTTCATAGAACTTCCTACATATTAGCCCATTGGATGCACAGATCGGAAGAGCACACGTCACAGTTCCGAACCTTACCAAATATAGAGGATCTGTCATGGGATTCAGACCAAACATGTGCATATCTGCAAGAGAAAATAACCAAAAAGAAACTGAGAAATCAGGGCTAGAAGTTGCATAAAAAGAGATAGGAAGAAATGGACTTCTAGAACTTGTTTATGGGAGGGTACAGTGGACATGTTTAGGTGTGGTCAAGAATAAAAATCACCATTTGAAATTAACATTGAACCAGTATCTTCATTCCATCCAAAGATTTTTCAAAAGTAGAGCTATGGGTTGATCTAGAAGTTAGATTAGTCCTCTTGGTTTGAAAAGTCAGCAATATTGTCATTCATGTGAGTGCTTGGGTGCTATTTCTGCCGATAGTTCTATTCTGCCTTCTATTTCTCTCAGGAAAAGTTACTAAGGCCAAGTTTCACTAAAACGGTATTTGACTCTCAGATCTATAATTTGAAAAAAATAATGACTAAAAATGAGTAGTAGAGATTTAATGAAATTTTGAAATATGGGGTGGTAATTTAAGTAGTTGCCAAGTTAGCTTGTTCTTTGGAGCTTTATGTAAATAAAAAATTTATCAGATCAATACCAACCACATATTATCCACAAAAAAACAAATTTTCACACTTCCCAATAATCTTTATTTACATTCTCGCCACACATTCTCCTATAAATCTAATCCTCCTTTACATAAAGCTCCCAAGAACAAGCTCTTAGTGGTAGGTGAAATTATAATTTGTCAATCATAAGGAGAATCAAACTAACTATTCATGCAATTTCTTTCCCTTACTAGTGATTTTCCACGGAAACAAGAACTATAGCGAGACTAAACCTTTTTCTCTTTGTTATTGGCAATAACGGAGCAACAAAATACCTTCTTCATCAAGCAAATTTGCTTCATCTGCCTCCCGTAATTCTCTGTACAGGTATTTTGCACCTAAGTTCTGGCAGTCTACTTGCTCTGAAGAAGGACGGAAACCATAAGATATCACTCAATTTCAAGTATGAGTCACAAGGACTAGATATGCTGTCCAGTGTCCCCGGGTTAGATGGCCGAAGAAATCAAGTCCAGGTAAATAAGACAGATGACGTAGAAATTAAATGAACTGTATTATACGCTTCACACAAGCAACCTTGAGCTTGTTGAAGCTGTAGTTTCTACTGCAACGACGTTTCTGCCAATAAACAGATTGAATAGTTTGTTTCCCATTATAAAGTTCAAATTAGTCAATTTATAAATTGAATCAATTTTTTACGACATATTTTCCTGGACCCACCACTACTTCCTTCAAATATTATTCAATTTTTTTAACAGTCTGTGGGACCCACGAAATCTCCACAACTCATCCTATCAAATTATAAGTTCATCATTTATAATGAGAAACGAACAAACACCTACTGAAATGTTTTCTCCCTAGAGTCAGCTTTGATAAATGAATCCAGGTTTTCCCCATATAGCTACAGATAAATGGTGATACAGTAAGTACATAATTTCACCGCAAAGAAATCCTTTCGCAGCTAAATTGTCATAAAGAAATGGTTGTCATCTCATGGAAATGCTTGGCCAAAGCACAAAGACAAGAAATGCATAGGCACAGTTTATATTTTCCCTGACTTAGCTTTCCAAGCCACACGCATAGATTGCAGATAATCAGGAAAAAATGCGTGTTTTCTCATTATAATCCTACCAGTCACTTGATTCGACAACTACTCAATTTCAACCATGCATTTCGTGGAATCCAATAAATCTCCATTACTCATTCTGCCTCATTTCACATTATAATCAGAAAAGGATAATAAGAATCAGACACCCCAAGGGTGTGTCCAGGTCACATTCTATCATTCCTGTCAATCAAAAAACCATCTGGTAAATTCTGTGAAAATTCGAAGAGGTTATCTAGAAGATCACATATGCATAACTTTATTGCCAAATAACCACTGCGAAAATAAATGTAAAGATGCCAATGTCTAACTATATAATTTATCATCCTCCCCCGGCTGCACTTAACTCCAACAGATCAATTCAATCCAGTAAAAACAACAGTTTTTAACAGATCTTATTAGGTAGCAAATTTCAAGATGAAATGCAATGTTTCACCTGTAAGAGTTTGGGAGGCGCTTCCAGCTGCAAGAAGCCTCGCCAAGGCAGCCATTCTCCCACTTTTGAAAGAGCATACCATCAAAAGCTGTAGAAAGTATATTCCTAGACAAAGATGAAAACTTATTGAATGTGAGAAGCTATTAAGAAATCACGAGAAATAGCCCATTTGTCACATAGCAGAACTACAGTGAGGACACCAAAATTAGAGAGCATATGTCGAAACAAAAAATAAAATAAACATTAAAAACTTAGACAATCATGTAAAACCCCTTATAGAAGAAACAATGATCTGCAAAATAAACTTGTATAAGTATGCAATATTTCCACACTGGATAAAATGCAATTGAATTTTTGACTGATACATACAAGACATTTGCAGCCAATTAATTCAGAGAATGCAGGGCTACCAAGAAGAAGAAATGTGCCCCAGAAGTTTGATGCTCAAGCGAAGGATTGACCTCAAAGATTAGGATGCTTGCATTGCACAATATACATTAGATTAACTACCTGCCCATGTATTAGAAACCAGTGCGACGGCTCTTAGTTAAAAGTCTTTCCTTGCACAAGCTATACCTATATTTGTTACTCAAATCAAGGGGAATAAAGATCAGTCTAGAGCATAACTTCAGAAAATTCGTAAATAGATTCTAAAACATGAATTCTTTTCCTCCTATTTTTACAAAATTTCACAATAATTCTTTCAACCATGCAAGAATATAATCATCCAGTAGCTCATAAGCTGAACGTGACAATCAGTAAATCATAGAAATTCTAGAAAGTATAAACAAAATACTCCTCTGTCCCAAATATTTAGGCTTGTTTTCCTTTTTGGGTTGTCCCAAATATATAGTCATGTTTCTAATTACTTTTACTCTTTTACCAAAATAATCTTATTTAATATGTTTAGTAATAACTATTAGTTTCATTAAATAACATTATTTAATATGTTTAATAATAATCATTAATTTAGTTTCATTGAATATAAGGGTATATTGGAAAATCATTTGCAGAATTTACTTTTCTAACAACTTTTCTTAATCCTTGTAAAAAAGGAGATTGGACCATATATTTGGTATGGAGGGAGTATTTCCATACTCGAACCAGCATTTGCTCTTCCATCATTCCTTTTCATCTTTTCACGGTATTAATTACGCCAATCCCACGGAACGGACAACTCCAAAGCACAATGTAGTACCCGAAAATCTCGCATTTCACCCATGCATTAGCTTCTAGCAATTCCAAAATTTCAAAAAAAAAAAAAAAAAAATCCAATTAAAATTCGTACCGGCATTACCTGTAACTTCAGTTTTCTGATATCCAGAATATTAGAAACAAAAGACAAGCGATTTTGAGGACCAAACTGCAAAATGATTGTCAAATTTATGCTACATTTGGAAGCTCGAATGATCGGGAAAATGCAAGATAATATGAGAAGGAAACAACAAATTGCAAGTTACGAAACTTCAGGAGCCATATAGATAACAGAAAACAACGGTTGCAGAAAATGATTCCCTCGATCGATGGGACAAATAGAAATTGAATGCTTTGCTTCCTGTTTCTGATGCATACGGAGAGACGAGGAGGAAGAGGAAGTTGGGATTTGGAGTTGGTGGGGTGGGTGGGGTGGGGGCGTTTAAATACATTGATGGTATTTGAACTCCTTGTAATAAAATTACATTCTAGTCCCTGATAAGTTACACATTTTATACAGTTAAAATTAGTGTACCGTGTTAGAGATGAATCTGACGGCAAGAATAAGCAATGATGAAGGACAGTATTGATTTGAAGGATGATTTAGGAATAATTGAAGAAAAGGGTGAAAAGTCATAGACAGTTGAAAAAGAAAAAGAAAAACAAAGAGGGGGATGGAAGGAGTGTTCTTTTCGTATACCTGTAGCATGTAGGGGAGAAAACTTTATTTACTGTTAGTGAAAATAAATATAATTTCAGAAAGAAGATAATATATTATTTTTATTTCGTGTTTATCTAATTTAAATGTAAGAATGCTTTAGAGCTTGTTTGATGCTCTTTATTTTTTAAAATGTGGAGAATTTATAATGATGAGTGAGGTAGAATGTATATTAAAAATATAAAAAGGTGTAAAATATGTGGTTGTAATTGAATAGTTATCAAATCAAATGTCAAATTAGTGACAAGTAAAATTATAAATTAATGAAATAAAAAGAAATAAAGAGCATCAAACAAGCTCTTAGTAAATTTAATAAAAAATAATTTAATTTCTCGAGAATGAAAGGTTGCTTTAAAGGTTAAGGACCCTTTTACATAAATAATGCTTATATTATATAAAGACATTTCAATTAATTTACTAAAAAATAGTTGTTTGAAAAGTAAGATATGAAAAAGTGTTGAAATCACGCCTTCATTCTGCGTACTTAAACATTGTGAGTAATGCATGAAAGTAGACATTGAGCACATGCTCGAGCATAGAGGTAATGTAAATATTGAGTTTAGACGCACTTACTCATACTTCTTAGAACACAACTCCATAAGCTAACTTTATTGATGTACCAAAGAAAATTGGCAAATTTTGAAATGGGACTTCCACACAAATACAAAATGAAATGTTGGGAGTCTCTTTCGCAACAGAATTAAACATTAGGGGTCTTTAGTACGAATAAGTCATAAAATAATACTATTTACTAATTACAAAAAACATTTTAATGAACACCGTGTTCATGATCAAAACTCTTACTAACTTACCCAGCAAGCAGGTGATCATTCTTCTATATTACAGTTCCATTAGAGTTTCCATGTTTTTCTTATATATATTCTTAAAGTTTTTATACTATTCTTTTCTGTTTTTTTTTTTTTATTTTTCTTTTCCCTTTTTTTCTTTTTTTAGTATTAGGTCATCTACTAGTTCAACTATATAATCCATTTTGGCAACTCATTCGATTTGATAATTGAAAAAATAAGTCACATGATGTGACAAAACTTTCAAGACTCGTTAAAATGGAATTCAATCATATAATAAATATCCTCGCTAGTTGATACATTTGATATCGACGTCATTCTCATCCAACTTGACTATAACTCTAAATTATGGTTTGCTAGACTATCACATTTCAAATCATAACTCCATCTTGAAATTAGTATTGACATCAATTAAATGAAAGTATACCAATCTCACAATACATCTTACTATTCAAGATTTTGAATTTCATTTTGATCATTCATCAATATTCGTACGATTCCCATCATACCAGTAAGAATATATCAACAAATTTTTCATTTTGATCATTAGTCAATCTTCATATGATACCACTCATAACCAGTAAGAATATATCAGCAACCTCATATATAATTACATTTAATATCACATGAGTTTTAAGTTCAGCACATAAAATTCTATATTACTCTCAAGTCTCAAGTTCAAGCATCAGTTTCAAATTCATTGTTCCTAATTAACTCACTAAAACTATGTTAGCCATTCACGTGGAATTTATATGGTGAGTCTCTAATGAACTTATTCAATGTTCAGCCAACAAGCATCCAATTCACTAAGTGTTTCTACATCGTCGTTTGTGATATCGATTATTAACTTCAAAAAAGAGAAATATAATATATGTTAGTCATTTCGCACTAATCAATAATATCTACATCACATTAATATGTGCGCTAAATAGATATAAATATTTCATCAATTGCACGCGACATTTCAACTCCTTGTGGTTAATATGTCAAGCGATGTAGATTTTGGGGACCAAATCAAAATGTAGAGACGGTGACTAAATCGTAACTTGCATTCAAAAGGAAGCCCTGGTATTTGACTAATTAAATGAAACAATTCATGAAGCAAGCTGAGAAGTGCTGGCTATTTGTACATCAAGCCAATGACTACAAAATGTACAAAATATGTACACACCTTTAAAAGTTGCCGTTTTATGAAATATAGGATCATAGATATTTAAGTAAATATAGGGGGGTGAGTATACAAATTCTGTACAATTTGTTCGTATAAATAGCATTTCTCAAGCGACAAAATATTACTTGATAACGGCTGTATTGATGTATCTTTTTGAATTTGTATAGTGACAAAGCTGAAAATAATAATGTTAATTCAGATTTGTTAAAAACACGAACTTGCCCCAATTTTCTGTTTTCATTCCGGCTACTAGAATTGGAATTAAAGTGAAGATTTAAAATATAAGAAACAAATTTAGAATTATTCAAAACAGAAACGCCTAATTAGAAATACACATATACAAGTTAAGGGCCACACATAAATGGATATATACTAGATCTGAATATATTCTAGTAATTACACACATAAATGGAAATTAGATTTAAAATATAAACATATATTAAGCGACGAAGAAGAAATCGACAGGAGAAAATTTGTTGTTTCATAGCTGAATTGATAGCATACTATATACGAAGCTGTATAAGTACCTACTCTGAAAGAGAGAGGATCGACGAACACAATCGAAGAGAGTCAAAGGTAGCAATTTTTGAAAAAATGATTGGCGATGTATCGGTTGAGGATGTCGATAAACGGGTGGGGTCCGTAATTCTTTTTTATTGTGGGAGTTTGATTCTCATTATTGAGTGAGTAGTAGTCAAAATAGTGCAAGTAAAATTATAATGAAATCAAGGTAATGAAAATCAAACATCATTCTCTGAGTTGCGCTATTTGAAAAGTCATATAAACAGTTAAACAAAATTGACATATGACACAATCTTTTTTTTAGCATATGACATTAATTTTTAATCAATTATAATCACATGAGTTACATGTCTATTTTATCAAATTTTTTGCCTATATTTTTGTCCAAATAGAATTATTCTATTTATTTACTCAAAAAAAGAATTATTTTATTTAGACTTTCATTCACATAACAATAATTTTAAGGAAACATGTTTCTCTAACATTAAAAAGCAACATGCTTAATTGGTGGCTATTTTTAAGTCTTCAATTACACTAAATTCATTTCAATTATTCACGTCAGAAATACATATTTATGTAGAATTACTCATTTCCATAGTAGTGGAAAAAAAAGGGGGGGTGATAAATGGCTTTACTCTCGAAGTGTAATAGCAATGAAAGAATAGGCAGGTGAGCTCGGCTTTTGAATTTAACTTCAGCCCCAAATGGGCTATAAAGATAAGCCCATGACAATTTTCCCGGCCCCCCCCTCCAAAAAAAAAAAAAAGAACCACGGAGTTTCTAGCCATGTAAAATTTTGAAAAATTTTTTTCTGCCTAACTTGGCAAAAACTCGACCCAAGCCAATAAGCAATGCTCTTGTTGAGATCAAGATGGCTTTGGCAAAGAGCTACTAGTCCGGGCTCGATCAAAGTGTGTGACCAGGATAAAATTTTTAGAAAAATTGCGAACGAATTTTATCCCTCAGTTAGAAATAAGATATATAATAATTACTTCACCTTTCAAAATGAAACGCTACACAAAAATCTTATTTTGCCTGGTTATTGTGTCTGCGTACACACGTGACACCAATCCAAGTTAGGTTTCACAGGTTGGGAGTGGGAAGTGGGGTGTGCGGATGGTAATGGGTCAGGTTCGCAGCGGATCCGGTCTGCCCCGTGCCCACCCTGGGAAACATTTTTCCTGACCTGCCCCGCCCCTCTATCAGCCAAAATTTGGGGCAAATCAGGTCGGGTCTTGAGGCGGATCGGGGTCAGAATTTTGACCCCATTTATTGACCCATTTAAAATTTCTTAATTTTTTATTGTTTTTTTCTTATTTTTTCCATAATTTTTATTTTTTTATTTTAAACAAAAGTAGGGGGAGTTTGGGTCGAGCTTGCCCTGCCTTGACAAGCGACCCAATTTGCCATGTCTCGACCCGCCAAGCCGTGGGTGAAAAAATTTTGCCCCTTTCGGATAGATTTCCCACAGTTTTTCGATCGAGTCAGTTTAAATTGTCATCTCTAATAAAGCGGTTGCGGCAGTCTAGATGAGTGCCACATATGCACTCAAACACAATAACCAGCTTAAGTACAGGCAAAATAAAATTTTTGAAACGCCAATTCCTTGACAAGAATAACTATACTAAACATCAAACTCATTTCAAATTGGCATACTCTGGGTTCCATTTATTGTTCACATAAACAACATTTGAAGCAAGTAAAATTATGGTTTCAAAACGCTCATGGAGGAGAATACAAATACATAACAAGAAAGTTTTTCTGGTACTCAAGGTGGCGTGTTATTATATTATATCTGCGTGTAGATAAAATAAAATTTCTATTAATCAGGGTCCTTGTACATGCTTAACTGCTTATTCTGTTTCTATTTGTTTGGAGTATTGGAGATTTGGTACTCTTGAAATATTAGAAATTTTTCTACACAAATAACACGCACAAACACACATTCCACTCAAAAGGAAATATATATGTGATTCTACGGAAAATTACGCTTGATGTTGTCCGTTTGTCACCTATTTTTCTATTAAAAAGAAAAGAAAAGAAAAAACCTCTTGGTATCAAAGAAAGCATCACTTGAACAGGGTAAAATAAAAAATCAAACCTACTGGGAGAAAATAACTCGTCACCAAATTATATTTGTTTGATATATTGTTGTCAATATAAAATGTTGAGACAAGAATACAATGGGGCTAAAAAAGCAAAAGAAATTTCATTGAAGGTTTTCAATGCGAGCTCTACAAACGTATCTCTCTGTGGCACAAGTATTAAGTACGCTATAGTTCGGGGCTTTAACAGGTCTATATATCACTTACATAATAATAAAGTTGTTACACTTACAAACTTTGTGTTAAGATTTGATATGAATCAATTGCAGATTTGTATATATTTCTTTTGATTGTAATATCAAGAATATATGAATTACTGATTTTACTCCATAGGATTAGCTGCTAAGAAAGGAAGCTTACATTGTATATATTTCTTTGTAAATGTCTCTTGTAAATGGGAAAATACAGAAAACCATTATTACATCTTATTAATTGTTTCTCTTTGGGTCTATTTTGCAGCCAATTATAATTGAATCCAATTATAATCGCCGTAATAATTATACCTTAGAGATAAATGTCAATCTATATGTTTTTATCACATCAATAAGATGTTCATGGAATAGAAGTCTACCACATGTTTCAAAAAAAAAAAAATGCAATTATTACACTGACCTAAATAATCAGTTTCCAAACAGAATAAGAAAATTTTGGGAGTGAGTTTTCTACACTATTTACTTGAGTTTAATTTCTCTCCCCCTATAATTTTTGTAGTAGTCTGTCCATCCTACTAAGATAGGAATGCATTTTATTCGTCTATCCCATAAAGATGAGCCACTTTCCTTATAAAATGTAGTTGAAAGTTTTCATATATGCACTTATGGGTAGTTATATTGACACTATATGTTTTACTAACGACACCACAGATTAATTGTGTTAAAAGTCCTTATTTTTTAATATTTTAATATCTATGTCCATAATTTTTTTTATCGCACTTTTCGTCTTCAATTTTTGACCCGTTAGCACATTTTATATTTGAGACATCAATTTTCTATCAAAACATATTTTAAGATAGTAAAAACATTATATTTGCGCATCGTACTTTTAAATACAAAAAAATAAATAAATAAAACAAAAAAGCAATAAATCATTTCTTTATTTAAAAAAAGGCATATAAATTTTCAAAAGAAATCATCAATACGAGAATAACTGAAAAATTTTGATGATAAAAGTATGAAACAAAAATATTTGAAATGTAAATTACAACAATGCTTATATATTAAGGACTATCATTTCAATTAAATTGTGGTGTAAATATAAAAATGTGTAGTGTGAATATAATTGGCATGCACTTATTTAATATGCATTGTTATAATGAAATAGAATTATTAAAGTGAGATAAAATAAAAAGGGTATATTAGGAAAATGCACATAAATTCCACTTTTCCCAATAACATTACACTTTTCCCAGTCAATGGTGTAGATTTAATACAAGCTTTAGTTTTCATATATGCACTTATTTAAAATGCATTGTTATAACGAAATAGAATTATCAAAGTGAGATAAAATAAAAAGGGTATATTAGGAAAATGCACATAAATTCGACTTTTTCCAATAACATTACACTTTTCTTAATTTATATAAAAATAAGAACAAGTATACCTTTATCGGACGGAGGGAGCAAAGCAATAGTTATAAAAATAAAAAAAAAAATGAAAATTTTGACATCTTAAAGAAACGGTTTCTTGAGGTGCCCACGCGGATTACGGACTATATGGTGTTGTTCCCAGAATTCCACTAATAATACATCATTTTTGTGGGCTGTGGCTGTGTACATATATGAAGAGGTTTCAAGAGTTTCTAGAAAGTTATTAAAAAACTTCTTATTCATGTGGCGTACATATATGCACATCATATATATTTAAAATTCAAGTCATGTGTGTTTTTTCAAATTTACATGACATATATATATCACATGAATGAGAAATTTTTTAGCATAACGTTCGAGAAGTTTTTGAGAAGGACTCAAAAATATTCAAAATATATATGGAAAATTTACAAAAACTTCTCAAAAGTTTTTAAACAAAACTTCCCAACCAGTGGCGGAGTCAAAAAGAAATTTTCCTAGAGCCAATGGCAAAGGGAAAACTATTCAACTAGACAAAACAAAACTTATAAAAATAAAAGAATAATGATACTTTTTTACATGTAATTAAACAATTATCATACACACAAAGCTTCATAAAATACAATAAACCCTTAAAAAAATAACTTCGCAAAGTTTTTAAAGTTTGAATTCCAATATGATTTAAAAGTTTAAACCTATAACAACATTGTATGAGGGAACATATTGCAATTTAAGTCAAGGATTGAACTTTATGTAGGAACAAAAAGAAAAGAAAATTAATTGATTAATGAATATTAGTGCCTTTAACGAGTAATAAAGCAAATGAACTAATTATTTTGTATCTCTAATATCTTCTTTGATTTCCTAGTTTGTACACAACATTTAAGGGAAAAGATAAAGGGGAAAAAAAGAAAGGAAAAAAATCAAAGGCTAGTGGGGTCTAGGGAACCCACAGGCCCCCAACTGGCTTCGTCACTATTTTCATTACATGTGACGTGTATAGATACAAGCTATGTGTATTTCATATAATACATGTGGTGTACATCTGTGTCTGTCACATGAAGTACGATGTTTTGTTATAAAACTTTGAAAAGGGACACGTCACACATATATGAATGGCATATTATTAGGTGACAACTATAATTATTTCATCTATATGTGGATGATATGTTCTCACGAAAGCTTCAACTTGACAATCATCATCACATTATAATTTTGTGATATTTTGATAATTGAAGTTAACTTTATGAAAATCGAAATATGTGGACAATGCTCAAAGTTGCAAGCACTATACGAGATACTTCGATCGCACTCCACCTGCCACTCTTATTTAGGCACATTGATCAATTTTCACTGCTTAACATCACATATCTTCATGAGGGGAAAAGTCTTTAACATCACATATCTTGTCTTGTTAGCACAAGACAAGATCATCCGAAGCCACCCCACTTACCACACATATCTAGATGCATCAGCCGTCAACGATGACAACGAGATTTTCCACCCGAATATCGTAGCCACGTATTAAAATGGATACTACTTGTAATGAGGTGAGAAATGTTATTTGTACAGTACAAAATTTGTACGCACTCCCTTTATATTTAATTAAATGTCTTCGTTCCCATATTTGAAAGAACAATATTTGAGAATATATGTAAACTCATCAGTGTATGTACAAATTTTGTACATCTTATATGTACAAATATCACTTCCCTAATAAGGTTCATCCACAACATGTGAGTCACCTCCATGTGAATGGGTCCTCCTCAGAGCACAATGTTCGGATAAAAAGGAATAAGAGCATCTTCAATGTGACATTGTACAATGTCGTGGTGATTTGGAGGAGATAGAAAGTAAAAAGATGATTGTTTTAATTGAATGTGAATGAAAAGAGATATGGGGAAAAAAGAGAAAATAAATAAAAATAAATTAAAAAAAAACGACAAAATAATAGTGAAAGAGGTGGAGAAGAAGGTGTATCTTGCCCCGTACAAGATTCGGGCATTTTGTTCACGTATATACGTGCAGGTTTATACGTTGCCCCCACATTTTTTGCATTGTGTGATTCTGGGCAATGCGTGCATCCACTTATTGACAAGCATTACGCATTTTTTAAATGCTAATCTCTCCTAAAATCCATCGTGATTGAAGGAGCGCAAGTCCCACAAAATTTAATTTCTTTTTTCGTATTTTTGCTTACTAATTGACATAGAAAATGCAATAATTGAGTACATTGCACGTACTATTATGAGAAATGATATAAAATCAAATGTTTATCGTTATAAATAATGTCATATGTCTATTTGACATGTTCAGTCAATCTTGTGGGTTAACGTGATTGTGTCCAGATTGCAGATGCACATCAACTCAATGTTTAACATTATTTATGACGCCAAAATCTGATTGTTTTATCATTTCCAATAATATTATTACATATTCTACATAGTCTATTGGACATCATACCCTATGACCTCTATAGAAGAACTAGTAATATTATTGCTGTTTTGCATCTCAACTTCATGCGTGTGTCAAATCTAACATAAAAGTCAAGCAAACAAAACACGGAATCTTTATTTGATTTGAAAGTTGCATTACAAACATAAAACTGAAAATAAATTTAAAACTGAAATAGAAAAAAAACAATAAAATTTTCAGCCGTTCAGGATTTATTTTCAAAGAAGATCTTTATTTCCAAAACAACATTACCCTTTTATTTAGACTTTAGAAACAAACTCGAATTTCGCTTTCCAATACCAAGTATTTAATACAATTTCACATTGATCTTTTCTTTGTTTTCCAAGCTAGGTTGATGTGAGTGACCATCTAACTTGTCATGACTATAAAAATGTTCCAATCAGCACTTAACACGATGGCCCAAATAAAAGAACTGGTGGAGGTTTTTTGCGAGTTATATCCCTTTCCTTCCTATTTAAATACTTGAGATCTAAAATTTTAAATTACACAGTATTCTTTTGTTAATGAAAGTTATAAACTATAATACTATTTTGATGCATAAATAATAATCAAGTATACATCGAACATTCCTAAAACAAATGGATTATAACCAAAGTTAGACACTTCATGGTTTGGGAAGTTTTTATATTATATTTCAAAACAATTATTGGGCATGAAGTGGAAAACAACAAATATAATGTAATGTGATTTTGATATGGAGATTTTTCTATAGACAAGCATTTTGTGCCACTATTGTTTGAGCAGTGATTGCTAAAGTGAATACGTAAGAATCAATTTTAGTAAAATTGACGTTAATTCTAAATATTCTAGCAGACTCATAAAATTAAGGGTGGTCGAAAACTCGATCTTAGATTTGGATGCAAATAATCTAGAGTCCTTTAGGTGCCTATTTAAACAAAAGTTAGTGATTGTGCTACCGAATTTAAAAATGAGTGAGTTAATTGACCTTTTGAAAACATTTAGGACTTTAAATGCAATTTGCTTTATAGATTTGGTGGGAAATAGACACGTATGACGAATAAAATTTCCCAATTATGGAGGGACCTTTTTGGATATTTCATATCTAAATTGCCTTAGGAAGAGTAAATAAAGAAATTATTTTTTGTGGTCCTTGTAAGATAAAAGAACTGTGTGGGGAACACATTTGAAGCACAATCCTTAGCTTAGCAAGATGTTTCTTGGGCACCTTCTTGTGTTAGATAATTTTAGAAGATATATCTAGTTTAAGCCACCTATTTTTCACTAGGAATATATGATTCTAAGAAATTTATTTCACGCACATGCATTAGTTATCGCTTTCAAGAGTTTTCATCGTGTCATCTATATTGTAATATCACCAAAATCTATATCAATTCGTGCATTATAAGATTGTGATAGATTGAAACCATACATTATATCAATATCGTGACATGATATTTATTTTGTAACTCGTGTTATGTCCATATGTACATATTTTTCATTTTTTATGTTACATAAGGTAACATAAGGGATATCTTGTATTGCACTAAGAGGATCTAGTAAGTACACATCACAACTTCTAGAACCATTTTATTTCGTTAATTTTTGGTTTTACCCTCCTTGAAAGCCAAATACTAGATAGATTTGAGGAGCTACAAAGTAAAAACCTCTACTATTTGCTTGGAGCACAGGGTTTTGTGTTCTTAAAGTACTGAAATTTTTTCGATTCAAAGTGATCGTTATGCAACATGTCACAACTTCTATAAACAATTTAATTTTGTCAATAATAAAAAATAAATTCAAGCCAACTACACAACTTTTTTTTTTTTTTTAAAATACAAGTATAATCAGCTTAAATCCGTATATAATTACATTCATTGATGAAGCCTAATGCAAATTAAATATACAGAAAAACATAATAATTTGAAAAACTCACACAACACACGGTTAATAAAAATTATACCTAAAACCTTAAAGATCCTAGGATACCAGCCTTGCCAACTAGACAAGGCCTCATTGCCAGTCAATTACACGACTTGGGCTCTTCCAAGAGAACCAAGAAGTCTATTAGCATTAATGAATTCTTTACACAACGCACACACCGTATAGAGACACCACATTTTATCTAATAAAACCATGATAATTTTGTTAGAAGTAATAATGAGTTCTTGAAACCTACTAAGAGTGAAAAGTAGTTTGGTGGCCGTGGTCAGTCCGTGGAAGGTTACTATGGAGCAGGAGCCAGGAGGTAAGATGAGCAATGTGGAAGCACCTGCCATTGAAGATCCCCGGTAGTTTCCTACCTAGCCTGGGGTGCTAAATGAGATGTTTTCACATGCTTTTTCCTCCTTCCGTGTTTATCTCAAGTCTCTTCAACTGGAATAATGGATATTATATGTATCAAAGATGTCATGAGCTGGTTTACGGCTCTGATACGTTAATCGGTACCATGCGGCCTTAGCATTCTGCCACACATAGAAATGATGATAAGGCAGCCTACACCCATCGTCCCTCATGATGTCCTACACATTTCTCTAACCGTTCTAGGTCAAATGCCGCAAACGTGTAGCAAATATGATAGAGAACGGAAGTGAGTAAGTACAAACGAGCATGGAGAAATACTAGAACGTTTTATTACCACAACAACAACGTTTACAAGAACGAAACTTTCGACCTCACATAAGTGTTTCACTCATGTATATCTCTCTAATCCTTACTCATACTTCAACTCTCACTTGTACTACTCCTCACTTCGGTATTTATAACGGGGTTTGCTCCCTCTTTATAGACAAAACCTAACAAAATCATGGGCCGGGCTTGATCCAACCTGCCAACCTTCTTCCAGCACGTTCCAGCTCCTTTCCGGCCCAGCTGCACATCCACTTGCACAGCCATCGTCCAGCCACAGCCCAGCTGTCGTTATGGACCTTTCTAGCAACTTGCCAACTGCCATTCTGGGCCATTCCAGCAACTTGCACGGCCAGCTGGCTGGCCGTCGTTTTTGACCGCAGATTTGCACGGCTAGAAACCTCCAGATTTCCGCTCCAACATTTAGCCAAATTTATTGGACGTTCTCTGCCAGAACGTACCACACTGTCCTCGCAGTCGTTGCTCGCAGCCCTGATATACGTCCTCTACTGTGCAGCACTGGTGCTCTTGGCTTTGCCTCGGCCAAGCCCGCGTGCCTTCCTCGATGTCATCCCACACCCCTTGTGCGCCTTGGCGATGCCCGCGTACTGTCGTCCCTTTCGGCCATACTCGCACGTCTCCTTTCGTGCGTGTCTTTTACGCCGATTCTTGCTTCGGTCATGCCCGCATGCCTTCCTCCTACTGTCTCGCGCACCCCTTGTGCATCTCGACCTCAACTGAAGTGCCACATGCGGGACGTGACAAAGAGCTCTCTGAGTTTAAAACGCATATTATTTTCAATTTTTCAAAAAATAAAAATAAATAAATGAATATACACAACTTTTTTTTTTTTTGGATACAAAAGGGGACATAGGGGAGGGAAGAAGAGGGAAATTAGAGGAGAGGCATGTGTGATTCGAACTCAGGACCTCTCACCTGAAATGTAAGTATTTATCTACTGTACTATAATTCGAACCACAAAAAATATACACAACTTGTTACAACAACCATACTTTACTAAACACCTAAGCCGAGAATTGCAATTCATGAAAATAATTATACCCAATATATGCCATAGTTATCTCCCATTCTTTTAATCATAACTTCATTAGACAAAAAAAATTCTATTACTATAATAGAGTCTCTTTCAAATACTTTCTGAAAGTTTTGTAATAAAATCTCCCACCACATGTGGCATGTGTGGATGCACACCACATGTATTTCAAATACACTTAGCGTTTATGAAATACATGTGGTTTACATCCACACAAGCTATATGGGACTAGGAGTTTTTTGAAAATTTTCCTCTAATAATAGTAATGTAATTCCAAAATAATAATACTTAGTCATGATATTGCGTGAGATGTCTAATATAGGTGTATCGTGGGAAATCACATGTGGTTTCAAGTGGAACCACGTGAACTAGAGTTTCAAGAATTTTTTAAAAGTTTTGTTAAAAAACTTCTACCCATATGATATATATAGATACATATCTAGTAGATTTAAAAAATATATGGTTTGAGTTTGAAATACACGTGACATGCATTTATATACGCCACATGGATGAAAATTTTTTAACAAAACTCACGGAAAGTTTTCAAAAATTTTCGTATTTTATTATTAATAATAATCATAATTAGTCTAAAAAATAATAATAATCATAATGTTGAAAGGCATAAAATAATAACAATAGTAAGAGTAATACTATTTATTTAGGCTAGATATCGGTCTCTAGTTTAGTTGGTATTACTACATTGAAGAATAGACAGAGATGCATAAATACATGAGAGCATTAAATCATTCAACAACCATTAAGAAAATGACAACTAGATTGGAGAC
Organism: Nyctanthes arbor-tristis; assembly: GCA_963692815.1. Classification (NCBI taxonomy): domain Eukaryota; kingdom Viridiplantae; phylum Streptophyta; class Magnoliopsida; order Lamiales; family Oleaceae; genus Nyctanthes; species Nyctanthes arbor-tristis. Next base: position 1,673 of record CAVNYN010238876.1, on the reverse strand, counting down.
TAGTCTAGATAAATAACATTATTCAGTAGAGTAATGATAAGAGCAATTCTAGATAGAGATGAAAATGTGATATAAATAAATGAAATGATGATATAGTACAATTCTTTAGGTGTTGATCACATAGATATTTTTACTATCATCTAATAAAATTGTGTTACATCTACCATATTACTTTTTCATGCCTCCCTAAATTTTTAGAATAATGATATAATAATCTTTTTTGAAGGGGATAACGATGGAGTCTTTCTATAAAACTAGATAAGGCTCTTTTAATAGGAGCCTTACCCCTGATCTATTTTTATTAGATTCGTGTCATATCAGAGTAAGACTCCTTATATATCTTTTTAGAAAATTTCCGAATAAATTGATAATAATCTTGATTATTATGCTAAAACTAAAATAAATTGCTAATTGCGGACGAAATACCAATTTTCCAATAATACACAAATCTTCAACACCCCTCCCTTCCTTATCAATGACCGAAACAGCTCGTCGACCCACAAAAAGAATAAAAAAGGTCATGATTGGCTCCACGTTTCATTCTCTCTATCATTTCTCTCTCTAGAATTTTCAGTTGGTTAAAAACTCAATCAATTGGAAGAACTTTTCGTAAAGTTAAGTTTGGGAAACAAAGGAAAGTTTCGAATTGCGGAGCTTTAGTTGAAGTTGCTCTTTTTAGTTTTGTTGATTTTTGGAATTGGGGATTAACCAGCTGCCAGAGTGATCTTCCGAACGAGGTTGCATCTGCGCTTGAATTGGAATTCTGCAGTTTGTTGTTCGCTGGAATTGTTCTTTAGTGGTTCGAGCAAGTAAGTTGACTTTGATTTTTGCATTTTTTGTGATTTTGGGGAAGATATAGGTTTGGAAAGCAAAAGCAATTTCTATTGGTTATTATGTTGATCTTTTGGATTAGAAATTGAAATCTATCTCGGATTCCACAGTACATTTTCATGTATAATTTTTTCTGATTTAATATTAGTGGACTTTTTTTTGTATAAATTTATGCCTTTGGCAGCCTATGCATATGTTTGTTTGTTTGCTCCTGAAGTAATCATTTGTAAAGTTAATTTTCGTGATTTTTGGATCCGCACACCATGTATGTCTGTTGGTGGATTATAATGAGTTTAAAATGAGTTTAAATATAAATAGATAATAGGAGTGGTGTTTTATTGGTTACTACTTGTGGCTCTCAATTAATTGTTCGACTCGTAACTACATAATACTTAGTCTTTGATTTGCAGTATGTGAATGATCTGAAAAGCTACAAGTGCTTGTACATGGAAGTAGGCATGCCCCAAAAAGAAAAGAAAATTGTATGTTAGAAAGTTAAGCTATGGGAATGTAGTAAAAAGTGAAACATACTTGTACAGTAGTAGTTGTGGTACGTGGAGATATGCATGCTATTAAAAGAAAAGAAAATTATATGCATATGCTTAATGTTTGTGCTGTTAATTGTTAGAAAGCTAAACATTTTTTTTTTGAATTAATTTATTTACAAATTATAAGAAAACCATAGTTTCCTCTGTATAGCAGGGATCATTTGCTGTGGAGAGGGAATTCAAGTTTACCGGATGAGTTTCAGACATCAGATTTCAACACATTGAAGTGAAATCTGCTGCGAATTTGTATAGCATTCTATACAGCAACTTTAGTCTTTAAAAGAATGGGGTTTG